>CM037842.1:7146467-7207344 GCA_021234535.1 Stichopus chloronotus
AACAATGAAAGTTTATACTCTAAGACTTGTGTTGTCTGTCTCTTTATTAGTGTCGTGTTGTGTACCACTTTCAGTCAAGCATGTTTTACAATTGACAGGAATCCTATTTAATATTTATTTCTCGACTGTATTTTATCCCTTAAGTGTCTTTTCTAATATTTTTGGGTTAAGTTATCGATGTAGATGATGTATAATGTATTCACCGCTTACAAAATGTGTCTGTTCCATCAACGTTTCATCTGTTTCATCACCGTTACTCACATTCAACACATTGGAAGTGGATAGTACCAGCATAACCAGATATGAGGCAAGACATCACACTTTTGCAAATTCACATTGTCTGTATGCATTTGGCTCTTTCTACTATGCTTGATTAATTAGCTTAAAGAGCATGCGGGGAAAAATGATAAGTTTCTTATAAAGGAAACTGATTTCCTTCAATATGCCTTTCACTTCGACATTTGTGAATGCAGTATCACTAACACAATTTGATTGACCTTTCTATGCTTTAAGTGGAAGCAATTGAGAAATATAAAGGACATAATATCATAGAAGCAAACGTAAACAATAGACAAAACTGAAACATGAATTTCAGGTACGTCAGGAGTAAAAGCTCCTCAACAGATTTTATCAGACTGCGTCAATTAGCTGAAGTGTTGTATAGAGATATGTTGATTTCGGTAACATCACAACATTAGTCCGTAACATTTAAAAGATGGTGAGAAGTATGTTGGAGAGCACAATTCATGAGTCAAGGAAGAATTGAAGCAATGGCGATACTTTTGAAAGCTCAATGGTATTACTACCGTAACATATCTACATGTGCTTAAAACAGTGTTACATACATATAAAATAAATCTGTTCTTCAATTATGTGATATGGGCAGACTTAAAGATGCCTTTGAAATACATATTTTCTACATTTGATAAAACAACAGCACCGATTTTCTATGTTTAATCACTCTGAGTGTTCAGACTTCTTGGAACGCACTGTGTATAACTATGTTAAATATAGAGCTTTTGAGTAAATTACAATGATACACTTACGGAAAAATGCTTCAATGTACTTGTCACACAGCAATAACATCTCACCGAGATTTGTATTACAAATACATACGAACTGTGTATCAAGTACTGCTGATTGTCTTGTTTTGAATAATCAGGCCTTTGGACTTTGACCGTTGGGTTCATTTTACAACTATTTCTAGAATGAAGCTAACATCTGCCCGCAAACGAATGTTCACAAGTACAAAGTGAACACTGCTAGGTGTAGTCCTTATCAACAAATCATCAACGGTATTGATTAGATTAACGGCATACAATATTGCATTGAGGATAATCACATCTGTGCTTATAGAAAAAAGGGGGAAAAAAGCCTGCATTCTATCCTATAGACAACTAATAAGTATTTGCAAACTTACGAAAATGTTACTTTCAATTCACATGAGAGCGTAGTGTAAAAAGGGGTCTTCTGAAGAGCCAACAGATATTAAAAGGAAAACATTAACAAACATAAAGCATCTCTAAAGCACAGTTGCCAAAATTCTACCATTAAATTGGCAAGATGATTGACAAAAAATTGCTTGTAACCTGTTCTAAAGTGTGGGAAGATCCTTTAAAACGCCGGTGAATGATAGCTAACATTTGGAGAAACTCACGTATTTACTGATTGCATAAGCAGATATAATGTGTCGATGTTTCCTGCTTGTCCCAGACGTTCATAACAAAATAGCAAATTGAATTACCAACCAATGCACATAATTTCAGTCAGATGATTCTAGCATATTCGAACGAGTCCAGCAAGGCCCAGAACAATCAAAGACAGCTCATTGCAGTCAAAAATTGCCCAAAATCTAATATTCTGATATGCAAAATTATGAATAAAGGAAAGTCGTCTATTTAATCAGTAGTAATAAATCAGCAAATATTAGTGATTTTCATTTCTTTTTCTTCCTAGGAACGTTTAATTTTGATGTTTATCATGCACGTCCGGGCTTGGTCATTTTGTCATGAAATGGATTTCAGGAGATCTACTGCAACAATATCTGTGTAATTTATTTCATCAAAAGTCAAATCTTATTCCCCCCCAAAAAAAAAACATAAAAAATAGGTAGAACAGTTAACAATATGTAACAATGATTGATTACATATGGTGTGCTTACGTTGAAGATGTTGTGTACGCTCTTGATATACACTTGTGGAGCCAGTGTATGTAAGAGACCTTGCATAAATTTCCCAAACAATTATATCATAGTTGACAGGAAGTTCCAATTGTTAAGTAGTCCTCTTTATGTTACTTACACCGCTAGGGAAAGGGAATGGGCACTTTTCCTCAATTGGTTCCATATCAGTCCCCCGAAAACCTGTAGAACGTCATTGGGAATTGTTACGTCTGGTACTTTTCTTCATGACAGCTCTCCCATTTGCACACATGTAATTGGTTTCTGCACAACAACTTTATTTGTTACTATTTCCAGTCTATTATAATAGACTCTCAAAGAGAGGATGTTTGATTAACATCAGAAGCTCAATTTGTAAACATGTGTCTTACATACCGAGTGGATTAGTTGCTATTCAATACTTCGACAGAAAATTCGCCTACAATTAAGATATTATGTTCTTCATCAGTTGCGTTCTGATTTTGATATTGTTTGCAGGATCATACCATGACTACAAGTCGAATCAGGAGAGTACGCCCCTACTCCTTGTCATTTAAAAACATTTTGAGTAAAAGAATTATTAATATTAAACCTTGTTAACCTGGCTATACCTTCTCTATTACTTTGGTGACCCCACCTAAGATTGTGCTGCTGATGATGGCTGCGTGCCTGGTATGATCTTGACCACATCTGATATTAGTTTTTTTTCAATTTTGCTTCCGGTGCATACGTAAAGATGTATGTACCAGAATAGTTACGTTCTCATCATCCTGACATGTTTCAAAATACGATTCTTTCTAATTAGGAGATAAAGATGAGCGTTTCGGTCATTAATTAGATTTGTGACGATGATGACGTCATCATGAAAACAGCTGAGTGAAGCAGGTGAGCGGACTTTGGCTATCTCTCTTCTGCATTGGAGCGTATGCGTAGGTGTAAGCCCAGAGAGGGATGATTCACATAGGGTGGAGTCAGGTGCTGGAGAAAATCTATCAGTTTTGTTTCCCTCTCATAATAGTTCTGACAGCTCTAGTTTGACATGTACGTACGAACAAAAAAGATGAATGATATGGTTTTAAATGCTCCACATGATTCGATCTTTATTTTATCACTAATGGTTACGAACCATGAACCTGCCTGTGTGAATGTCAGCGTTTAGGTGGGTAAGTGTTTATCAAGAACAACTAATCATATCGTGATTGCTAAGCATCATTGAAAGTACTCGTTGTTGGATTAACCGTGTCTTTCGTATTAAGTTAATCAATAGTTACGAGTTGCGTCCAATTAGGAAGACTAAAATGAAAGATATGAGTCCATTCGAGTCAGTGAAATGTATCTTTTTGTTGATAGCATATTGTGGTAAGTACCAACAATTAAACTACTATCAAAGCTATCGTATGAACATATCTTAGTTTTTTTTTTTTTTCTGGTCATCTTACTCTCCATAGATGCGACTATTGTCTGTCACGGTAATGCTGATTCGAATCGTGAGTCCTGTGCCGTCTGCGCTGGCTTGGTAGGTTATCCAATTTGTCTTGTCTGTGTAGACTACGAACCATGGGACGTATCATGGTAAACTGGAAACACAGAAATATGGGATTACTACTACCATGGAAAGGTCGATGTCTATTTTACTACTTGCTATGGTCGAAGAGCGTCCTTGAACTTAGATTCGTGTGAGATGGGGAAGCAATACCACATACGTTGTGAAAAAAGAGGAAACAGAGTCTGTAAGATTTGAAGTGAAATGTAATGAACCAGGTAAGACGTACATTGTTATGTTCACGCTAGTTGGCAGTAAATAAATTATAATTATACCGATAAACCTTACCTTAAAAGGTAAATGTAAAGCTGAATTTCGGACATTCCAAAAACTCTGTTTCTAATCATGAAGGGAAGCAAAATGGAGGAAAATAGTAAACTACGCTATACAACTATGAAATATTTGTTTGTTACTCCTGTTGTCAAAATGTTTTAGAAATTGCGTTAAACACTTGCTGTTTAATGTTGCGTCGGTTTCAGAATTACTCCTAACGGTCAGAGACGTAGAAAGTAATCTGTTAGAGAATGCAACCATTGTAAAAGGCAAGAGTGAACTGACTATTGATTGCAATCTACGTAATGCGTTACCACCAGTAACTCTAGAATGGATTCTAGATGACAAGATGTCTCACGTGACACACTTCAGCGAACCAGCAGACAAGGTCTCTAACTTTTCACTTGAATTGACTATAAATTCGAAGGAAGTAAATAAATCCATTACTTGCAGAGGATACGGAAGACATACACGGAAAATGAATCGTTCCATATTTGTGTTCGAGGAGCAAAGAACACCAGGTGAGAAGAAATCCCAACATAATGCTTAATATGTGAAAATTACCTGAATAAGATCATTTATTTTATGCACAAGGTTTTACATTGCAAATCACTTACAATAAAATTCACGCAAATGTCAAAGATTAGATTAAATTGTAGTTTAGTTTGTAAAGTTGGATAAATCATACTAGACATATGCAGCCCACAACATTCTTTTTTTTAATCAGTCGATTCAATCAGCATAAGTATGACGTATGTGGTGGCGTCCATGACAGTTTCCACGCCCTAACATCGAGGATGTTCAGATCTCGCACATGTGTGCATTTTGAACATCTGAGGTTTTATGATTTCATAACTTCATTTGATTGTTTCAAGCAGCGGAGGATAAAATAAGATAATGTAGGGGTTTCTGAAATGGTAACTAAAATATGTGCAGACCAACAAGAGACCCCTTCTTCAAATTACGTCACAATGTATCATACGAACTAGTGAGGGCGCTATAAAGAAAAAATGTCTCCTTTGTAAGGGCTGTATTTTGGCATGAAAAATTACAAAAGGAACCTAGCCTAGATTTCAGTGAACACATAGCCACCGTGAATGCATATTAAAAACAACAAGAAGTGCATTCAGTTCATTAAGGCACATATGGAACTTTTCTCAAAGAAACACATGAAACATTTCCAATATTTCCAGTTTGATAATGCCTCACCATGATTACAACATTTTGATCAGTTATTAATGTTAACAGACATTCATTCCCACTCCTGCAGCTTCTCCAGTCCTTCTAATATTTTTGTTATGCTCATCATCGCTTTGGTTCCTGTATTGTGGCAACTGGCAAAAGGCGAGTTAAAAAAAGAGAGATACCACTTAGTTGGAGTAATGCAATCTTTCTTTTTTCGATTTTGTTCTCATTATTATTTTATATTACATTTATTCACTTGTGCCCAATATCATAATTTTATATTTAAATAGTCTTTTAATAAACTGCAAAGACTTTGAATAAATAAAATACATTTCCATCCAATATGTACTTTGAAAAGTTTAGTAAATATATCGTACAGTAAATAAATTTGAAGAATGACTGAGAAAATTGTTTAAGAATATTTATTATTAAAAGATGTGTGTAATATAACATACTTGTAAGCTATAAATTATTGCTTTTCTTGATTGTCTTCACAGGAATTATAGCGCATGGGATTGGAATGCCATGATGCTTAATTGAATCAAACTTTTTATTACATTGGTTGTAATTATTCCACGTACATCTCAAAATAAGCTTCATTAATAACGCACCTCTAATTTTGTTTATTTTGTGTGGTAATTATTCACATATTCATTAATTGTGCTTATTACGAGAAGTTCGAACAACGAATGCCGTACTTGCTGTAATAAGATTCATAGCACGAAATTACAAGGTTGTTCAGTGCCAAATGATTTAGCCACATCAACTAAATGCTAATTAAAAAGATAAACCACAAGACGTAAAGCATCGATACTGAAATCAGTTATGACTCCGGCAATTTATATTTCTTAGACTTTGAAGTTACAATGTGTAAATTATGAGGCATTGACAATATCAGCCATAATGCGGTTGCATACAGCACTTACATAAATAGCTATGGCCTTATACCACTGACAAATAGTGCACATACGTTTATACAAAGTTTCTCATAAACCTTGAACAGGAGATAAGAAAAAAAAAACTGTTGATAAGTACTGAGTATTCCACATGAACTTTATTTTGGGATTTCTTACAATGAAGTGATAGACTAGTTCTAAGTAGTGGAACTGGTAGACTGGTTTTATCAAACTTATAACTCATAATGTTTACATAATTCGCATATTTGGTAATTGCTGTTTTACATCTTCTGTTTATGTTAGTATCTTACGAAAGTTAATTAATTGAGTAGATAAACACATTTTAAATTGTTGGTCTTACAATAAAGTCTACCATGTGACACGACTAAAAACAAAAAAAAAAGAAGAGAAAAGAACCACATCTATCTTAAATAAATAGTAATTGCAGCTACTATTTGTAGAGGGAAACTTCACATTGCAACTTATTAAAAACTCTGCTCTCTTTGATTGACCATCATCTTTCTGTTATTTTGGTGCATTATTTCTTTATTTAATTGTTACTTATTCACATAAAAGACAACATGAACAATGACACACAATATTGATTTTCACAAAATGAAAATATTTATCGAGAAAGGTGTGCTGTCTGTCCGTCTGGATCAGAATATTTATCAAGATAGATTAACATCATGGCTTGCGTACTTTAAGTCACGCCATTATGTTGAGTCGAAATGATCTTGTCACAGTTTATTCTCTGTAAAAATCATGTGTCTAACACATTCCATGAAACTAAATGATAAATGAAATAAATATTGTCTCAGTCTTCAGTTTGCCAGTGTAATCTTTGCATGATTCCTGTCGTTGGGTCTAATCCTTGTATTCGAACTTTGTTTTTCCCCAAAATGGTAAATCAGGATATCTCTTTTTTGAATCTGTGTAAAAGAACGTGATAACACTGAATGCATATCATCCCAGAAAGTTAAAATAACGCGTAAACATTTTCAAGCCATATCTTTGTGGAAGAAAGCCTGCAAACGCGTTTTGAGTCCACTTATTATTACATTTCCATTGAACATTATTTTGTTCTTATACATTTACTCTGCAGTATGAATTGTTAAAATATACCTTGTCATTTATACGTGAAAACTCCATTGTTAAATGAGTAAAATGAAGATCTAACAAGAAACTTAAATCCATAATAAATAAGTGAAATAATTGTGTGCGTTTAATCATAATTACAAATGTTGTAATGTTAATACCATAAATGATTTATTTTATCATTACCTTCACTTTCTGTAGTCCAAAGGCTCCTACCTCGTCTTGTAAATGAGACATAATGTGTGTCTCTTCCTGAGGACAGAGATGATACTATTCATTCATTATTAAACATATGATGGGGTACAACGCTCGTTAAGGAAAACAACATAATATTCCCACTTGTTTGCATTCTGAAGCTTGTCATATCGGCCATTAATGACACGTGAAAGGGGAGGGGGTGACTTTGTTGAGCATTTCAAGGGAGACCACATTCCGTTTGTAGCATGTCAAATATTTTTATAAATTAAATAAAAAGGAGGGGTCAATCTATTGTTTTCATCGACGGAAAGCATTGATTTCAAGTAACACCATATATGTTTCAAGTACGTAAAGTTATCTACTATTCCACTCTATTTTCCGAAACCTGCATAATGAATATAATAGTATCGTTCTAAAACGGTTTTGCAATGCGTTACTCCAACTACATGTCACTGACAGAAGCAAACAGCAAAACGTGACGTCAGTGGTGGGTCATTATTTCGCTCTTGGTTAAATGAATTTTCCGAATTTTTTGAAGATAAGGAATATATAGAGAATATTACTTTTAAGATGAAACTTGAGACCTAACATGATCCGGATTAATGCTACTACAGTAGTCATACCAGAAGTATCCGAGTCTTGAAAATTAAACTACAAGTTCAAATGTAAGTAACAGACTCTGTGACGCAGTTGTCCGAATTCACCAAAGAGCTTGGAGGAAAATAGTAATTGCACCACTCTAGATAGTACAGATATAAAAAATTTTAAACAAGGAAGTAGTTAAGATGAATATTACAATCATAGTAAAGAAACATCCACCACGTAGAAGAGCAGGACACTATGTTGAAAACGTTTTATGTTTGAAACAGCTTCATGCAGTAAATGTCACTTTGCAAGATTGGATAATTAAAAGTATAGTTCAATTTTAAATCTTCAAGGATTAAGTTAGCTATAAAAAAGCTAATTCAGTAATGTTAAGTTGTTTATCAATTATCACAAACTTCGGGTGACATTAATTGTGCTCTTGAATGAGATGAATATTCATTTTAAAATGCACACCTGTAAATCCAAATTGCATTTTGAGGAACTGTATTTGGATCTTAACCTTCAAAGAAAAAAAATGTCATTAGAAGGCATAGATTGAATTTAATCATACGTTATGTAGGAGATAGAGGAGTTCACCGTTTTGAAGCAAAATTCCCCTTTTTTCACCAAAATGAGCATGTTTACTCAGCTCCCCATTTTTTCACCAAAATGAGCATGTTTACTCAGCACACAAAAGAAAGATATATCGTAGACATTTTTCAGGAGAAAGTCTTAAATTCCTCGCAAAGGTATTTGCTGATACACCTGAAAAACCTATTTCTAGAAATTTGTCACAAGCCAGGGATTTAAAAAAATGACCAATACCGACAGTAATGACGTAACTTTTACTTAGACATTTACCTCTACGGTTGCAACATTTATTTATACACCAAACGATAACGGCAAAGAAAGCAATGGTAATGCCAAAGAACAACACCACAGAGAATATAATAATCCAGATCAGATAGTTACTGACGAAATCCTTGGTTGAGTCAGGCACGTCAATAGGAGTTGATGTATTAACAAACTCGGTTGAATTTTCTGTTAGGCTGTCATCAGAGATATAGGTTACATACTGACCTGTGTAAACAGAAGTATAAATTATCTGAGCTATCGGGTGCTATTGGCTGAATAAGAAGCAAACATGACAGAACACACTACGAAATGATATACCGCAAATACACAATAACAGAAAGTTTTCATTCCTCCATTCTCGTAATTTACTTCTCAAGACTGCATTTGTTGAAGAACACTTAACAGTGATGTAATTTAATGCTTGTAATGCTTTTATTACTTGATCTGTATTTTCGATAAAGGTTCCCCATTTTTGAAGAACACTTTTATGAAAAGGAATGAAAAGTAAATTCGATGTTCTACAGTTGTTAAATTTCATTGATAAAATACACTTTCAGTTAGTCTTCTAAATTGTTGTTCATAGGAATGATACCCATTTACATATGAACCCCAAATATGATGCTAATTGAAAAAAAGTTTGCTTATTAGTCACAGAAAGATCATATCAGTTGACATCTAAAGGATTCTATCGATATTTTGTGCAATTAAGAATTGCACTAAACAAAAGCTTATAGAAAAGACATTATATGAAACAGTGATTGTCACAACTTACGAGCATCAGTCTCCATTATCAGGTGAGATGTTTCATGAATAGTTGAGTTACAAGTTCAGTTATGAACTATATTGACTGACCAATAAATGTGACATAATACTCTTTACATTTTAAAGTGTGGAAGAGTTTGCTCACATCATATGTAAAATGCAATTACAAGAGAGTAATTTCGATTCTCACCTTTTAAATCTGTTATTTCTACTGAAATATTTTTTCTTACTGTAGTTCGATTCGTAGCAGTAACTACGAATGTGTAGATGCCTTGATGTTTCATCTGGGCGTTGATTATTTTCATGTACCCTTGAGATGTGATGTCATAATGTTCATCTAGGTACTTTGTACCGTTCTTTTCTCCATCCTTTAACACTAATATCGGCTTAGTTTTAGAGGTGGAGCCAAGGTACCAGTAATAACTGCCTTCCTCGTTTTCAACCTCACAATAAACTGTCCCATTATAATTTATTGGGATGACTTGTTCTAAAGGACACTTTTCTGAGAGACCTGTATTTATCAAAATAAAATAATACAATATGTTTGGTATACCACAAAGTTGTAATCTTTAAGCAAATCATTTTTACTTCGATTTCAACTAAATTGACTGTTCAAATTCAATGATCTGTAAGTCTGAAGGAATATCATTAATGTGACTACCTGAAATGATTACAAGAAAGACATTCAATACAAAATTGTTGTAGTGGCCTTAAAATCCGTCAAGCTATGTGTAATGGTAAATTTGCGGTATGATTTTTCATTTTAAGAACAAAATAATATTATAAAGATTCATTTCGACCTTCAGCTCGATGAATGATGGAAAGTACGGCGATGAATAGAAACAATACTGCTGTCATTCTTTCCGTTGCCTATATCTGGAAAAGATATAATGATAAATAAGCAATTGTGGAATCCTGAGTGTATCTTGTGGATTGATAATCAGTCTATTTCGCTAAATTGTAGAGTAGCGTTGACGTTCAGTAGACTTACCTAATATACGAGATGTGATTTATTGTTGTTAAGTTACGTTCTAGTATGAAATACCTTGTTTGTTTCCCCTTTTGTTTCTTTTGCATCTTATTTTGAAATGAATATTGAAAAACATTTTGACTGACTAGTACTATTAATGTACTTTCATCATTTGTCAACATGTTATCAATATTTCCATCTCTTGTATGTATAGATAATAGTCTGAAACTGTGTGCAATTGAAATTACAGCGACATTCATTGTTGTGTTTTCTATAAGCATAAATAACGACATCATAATGCTTGTAAGTACAAATATGTTTAGAGGGCACACTTCTATGAGCTCAAAGAAAATTTTTTTTTACAAATCTGACGCAGACATTTTTATAATTAATTTACATAACTACTCGAGTTTACTAAGATGAATATCTGACATGTGAGTGTATTTGCCAAAAGTCCTGGTATCATGTTACTTCTTTGGCATTCTCAATGTAAGAAAATTTAGAGTACAATATAGAAAATAATAGGCGTACTTCAGTATGCCCGTTGAAACTTACGTGGAACAACAATGACATAGAACACCAACGTATATCAAAAGGTTCCATAATATGATCTTTCATATTATTACCCACATTTTAAATCTTACTTCTGAAGTAGCACATCTATGATGTGATAAAAGTAATAGAATAGTTTTTTGTTCTCACCAAGCATCAAGGGATCTTTGAACGGTTTCTGCAGGAACTCTCTGGACCCAGCGTCAGTGTTTGTGTTTCCGATTAAACAGGAGAATCAATGTCGACCGCACTGCACAAAAAAAAAAAAATAAAAATAAAAAAAATAAATGTATCATCATGATTAAACGTAGTTGATCATGTAACGTTAAAATTAATGTTACTCACAGATGACCTAATTTCTTCTCAACTTTCCCTTTCTCTGTTGTAGCTTTGATACACTGGCAATGGTATGGACTAGTTGTCTCTTTGAAATCAGTTCCGTGTTTTAATGTACGGACAACTTTAAAGTAGCTTCTGTTTACTTTCCCTTTGCACTGCCATACCAAAGTCTAGGTGGCGATATACAATGTCGAAACAATCATTAGGTTTCTTCTTATAAAGCATGATTGCAACAAACAAAGGAAACAAATCCGAAGTAAACATAAAACATGAATACAAGATGTAAAGAAAGCAACAGTTTGCCATAGATTCTGATAATCAAATTATATGTAATGAAATACATTGCTAGTTAGTGGTTTTACTACGTTCTCTCAATTCAAGATATTATCAATAGCCATGAATGCAGACAGGGGACCATCGCCTTAAGAAGTAAGTGATTTTACGTAATTACAAACTGCCTTAAGATTTGAACTCACCCTCAGCGGATTGCACATTGTGAACTTGGTTTAAAACTAATCATTGTTTAAAACACGTAGAACCATGATAAGCATTTCCTATTCGTGTTCACTATAACAGTGTGTGAATAAAGTAATAACCTTAAACAAGGAACGAAAGTGGACTTTGAAACTGTTTGTACAATGTAGTCTGCCTTGAACCTCTTGTCAAGTGTACACTACGAGCTGAACTTTTAGAAGAGCTACAGTCAAGTGTGTATTGTTGTCGTGTTTATGTAATTGACATGCCTTTATTACAATCGTCACAAATACAGAATTATATGAATAATGCAAATATTACATGTATAAAATATAAAAGAAAAATAAACACAACAATAAAATAAAAAATACATATGTAAATGCAAGAGCAAAACCTGGTAACAAGGAGACAGGGTTACGATAGGGAAAGAAGAAATTGTGTAAAATGTGTACTAACTAAGCAGAGAAGAGATGGGTCTATTAAAGCATCTCACTGCTGTGCATCCAATTACAGCTATAAACTAGAAAAGTGATAACGAAAATCGTAAACACACTGTTTATGAGTTCGTGTAAAGGGGAAGTTATTTACGTTCTTTTGTGACCGTCGGCTGGTAGTAGAAGGGGAACTTCGACGTTTGTTTTTAACAGATAGGGCCACATAGATATATAAGAAGATGGAAGCCGTGTATAGATTCTCCAAATATGTTTATGACAAACTATTGGAGCCAAAACGTAAAAACGTCGAATACATGATGCCAATCTTGGGTAGTAGACTTCTGCAGGCTACTAGAAGTATGTCGTTCTACCATGCTACAGGTCGCGCTTGGTTGCAATTACGTCAGGGCTAATGATAACATTCACCCACACTTGAAACTGAGTTTTTTTTTACAGTCAGAAACTCAAGGGATGTCATGCTCAGATCCTTAGTGCTGCTGGCTGAGAGCTTTTTCCTGTACTGTTTCACCAGATGTGGTCATGTATTCATGTCTGAAGCCATCAACGGCCACGTGTCCAGGTTCATTTCAACTACAAACTGTCCTCTGTCTTTCAATTATCATCATAAACTTTCAATATTTTGAAAGATAATGTCTGTTTTACATAACCATACAGTTCTACATACCTTGCTGGATTCAACGAGCCAAACAAAACTATGGGAAGCAATAGCCTACTGTCAGCCTGACTTGCTGCATTGTTTATTATATTAGATAAACAGTAGACTGTCAAATGCCTAGAAAAACTGGAAAAGTAACATATGATTAAAGTTGTGAGTGGAATAATGGTTAGTAGAACAGTAACTGCTTTCAATATTTGAAGAAACAGTACATGAGAGAATTTATTTTGCTTTTTGCTCTTTGTGTACTGTACTAGTAAAGTCAGTGCTACTACGTTTCTGCACTAGTGTTATTGCCAATATTTGGACAAGTGGAGACTGAATAGGTCCTACATATTTTACAGCCAAAAAAAAAAAAAATATATAGCAAAAATAAAATATAATGCAAATAAGTAAAATGTCCGACGAATTTTTGTCTCTTTTCAGAGTGTGCAGCTAACCTGCTCTCAGGTCCTTAATTCACTAGTCTGCTCAGTCACTTGCTTCCTAGCTACGCTTAGGCCTTCAAAGGAAGTAGGCTAATGTTAATAACTTTTGTACACCCTTTATGTGCAGTTGACTGATCTCCAAAAATAGTCGGGTTCATCTTTTCAGACACTGACCACATGTGAATTAATTAAGTGACGAGCTCCTTAAACAAAATCAGTCATGTCCCTACCCCATGCTCAGTCTATGCTTCAGAAATGAAAAAAAAAAAAACGTTGTAGAACCCCTCCCTATCCATGTTGTCTTTTTAGTGGAATAAAACATGGATGTGCCTTCCTATTTTATATCCAATAGCCAATCTCCACTGAACACAAGAGAAGTGTTACGAATGGTAGGCTATACAAGACTGCAAATTCATACGAGGGCGACTTGTCTTCTACTCCGAGATGCCGTGTGTGACGAGCTGTCTGAATAGTCAACTTTGGACGCCGAGTTGCGTGATATGTATAGGCACTTAATACATGCCGAGTTGTCAGACTTCACAAAGGAACTGAAAAGTGTGAAGCTGTTTTGTCTTACATGGGCGAGTTGTCCATTCCTTCATGTGTGTATTCTTTGACCGTACTCTTTTTAAACTGAAAAACAAATTTAAACCTCTTCCGACAATTTCTGTTGACAAAACAAGTTGGAAAATCCTTTTACTCGTCATATTCAAGAGCTACAGACACTTTTTAGACCAAAATGCACATTTTACAAGGACAAAAAAACCGTCAGGAATTGGACGCATCGATTACAGTTGGTACACACGTACTCGCTGCCAAGGTGACTCTCCACACATATATAGTATGCCCAGAGTGCAAACTATGCTCTGTGGATGCGAATAATCCGATGAACATTTACTGTATATATTACGTACGTGGCATGCCGCCATTGCCGCACCGTTGTTTATAGTACTACGGAAGTCGGTACACTACTACGGCTCAGACGATGCAACTACGAGTTTGCATACTGACAGCTTATACAACAAGTATGCAGTAGCCTATTATACGAAACAATAGTCGTTTCTTTAAAAGGCACCGTTTTGTGCATCGGAGATATGTAAATTTTTAATCTTAGAAACAAGGGTTATAGTTATCACAGAGATGTCATACTGGTGACCATATAGGTCGCAATTGTTTGTCAAAATTCCAGACTTATTGAAGCTGTGTAACTGGAGATAAACTGAACGAAAGAACCTGTCACGTGACTGAAAGGTTAGAGCAGGAACGCTATTCTGTTTATGATGACTCATAAACACTAATCATTAACGTCACTGCACTGCGCGCCTTCCTTTATTCTACACTAATCAAATACAGCTCATGAGCAGTGACGGCCAGTATGTTAAACTATATGACCTCGCGTTGTGGCAGAATGTCGCAATATGTACCTAAGTAGATAAACATGATATAATAATGTTGCTTTGAGTTTCAATTATATTTTAAACTTTTGACGCATACTTTAGGCTCAGACTATAACGTGCAAACGATTTTGATGAGACTACAACGGCTACAATGTTAGCAACGTTTAGCAATTTAGGGGTAACGATGGCAACACTAGGCGATGGAGTTTCTTAGTGACACTGTAGTTAGGAAAGCTACGCAGGTTGAGCCACAATTCTAAAGAAGAGGCAAAAATTGAACGCAAATTCTAATTAGAGTTGATGGTAAGGAGTGTCCTAGAGCAAGGATAGGCAGCACTACGTCAGATAGGCTTTTGACTTAGGTTGAATAAACGGTGTCCAGAAAAGAAGGAAATGGACATAATACAGTTGAGATGAGAACAACATTGAACAAGTAGGCAATTCACGGAGTTGCAAATCTCATCCCTATCATTTTGTATGGCCATTCACACATCATATCATTTACTTCCGGAGTGCGCACAAATACCTGCATGCAAGTATACATGTGCGTATAAATCCAGCGTGCGTCAAACATATTCCTAGACATGTGTGCGAGTCAAAGTATTCGTCAGATCCACACACGCTGTCACTCTGGATGTTTTGAATGCTTTGAAAAGCGCGTGCGTGGGTCAGTATTATCATCACAGTAGTGTTAAAAGCTCGAGTTCCTGTACAACTGTGTAGTAGGTATATGCGCTGTAAAAATATACTGTGAACGTTGAGGTACTAACTCATGGAAAATTACATCAGCCATGATCACTCAACCCCAAACATGGTTACATGGGTTGGAATAACGTGTCACATTCATTGAAAACGGCGAACAAACACACACACACACCGTTTTGACAGTCCGTCTCACCTCCTAACCCCAGTGGGTAAGCCCGATCCATGTTTCTTGTATACCATGAGGTAACCTCAAATGAGGGCTACTGACCTACTAATGTTCGGGTTCAAGGGGTGTAAGGTGGGCTCTAAAGTGTCAACTTTGTAAAATGCGACTGGCCAAGCGTCACAGGTCATAAAAATGTAGAAAACATTATCTGCCTGTTCGGATGACTTAGAGATATGAAAATGTCATACATTATATAGAGCGGTCGATAAGCAACCATACAAAAAAGATTAAAACAACTTTCAGTTAAAATATCAAAGACCATGAGGTCGAAGGTCAAGTTAAAAAAGTGTGTCATAATCCCCTCGTAGACGGTACGTCAGATAAAAGTCAAAATTCAGTGATATAAAGGTAGGTGGTGCAGTGTGAGATGTAGACTCCTACCGATCAATGACGTCATGAGTAAAAGATAATCCTATAGTATGGTAGCACAATGTATCACCACGACCTATTTGTATTTTCGTGTTATGTGACATCGTATTTTCACCTTTATGTTTTGGGCTGATTGACTTTGTCTGGTAACAATGTTATCTTCCATGCTCTGGTAATACAATCACGCGGTATGTTTTTAGAGCCTTAACCTGCTTTTTGTAATTTAAATCACACATATTTGCAGGTATGTAAAACTTTCACAGCGACTGCTTATGTATATCTGAGGAAAATTTCGTCGCTTGCGCTATTTTGTCGGTCCTTTAGGCGATGTGTTTCCTTACATGTGCAGATTTTTCCCTTTAGATAGTTATAGTGAATTACCTCAGTCAATAACCTGATACTTTACATATGGTACGTTTGTCCAGAGCACCTTGTATCACATAGTTAATGCAACTCGACCCCCTCTCAAGTTTAAAGAACATAAAATAATGAGTTGTATAAACCCAGAGCCAAAGTTGTCAATATAGTAGCACACTATGCTATTGGTACAGATTGGGTCTATGTCCATCACCTGGTACTTCACGGAAGAATTTCATAAGTAAGGATAGGGTATGTTAGTGTATTGCATGTTGTTCAAATTCATTGCTAAGTAAAAAAGAATGTGCTATGTGCAATTAGGCATGCACGTGCATACCTACACGTGTTATAAGAGTCACAATAATTATGGAATCGGCATGATGCATAAAATATAAAACTCAATTAATTGGCAAAGCGTTTGCATTTGCAGCTCTTTACTCCTCTGCAGGTTGGATTAATTGATGGTGCAATGACTGAGGGACTTCTGACATATCTTGATTCTTGGAAGAAAAAAAGGTTTTGTTATGTATCCGTCATAAAAAAGATATGCCGCTTTCCTTTGTATTTGTTTATGTTGTATGCATTTGTTTGCCCTTGCAGAAAATTAAGTATTTAATACAAATACCACTTCTAGAATAGTGGGTATTGCATTTTAATTAACATTATGTATCATAAACAACATGAAGATGGTAGAAATAATGAAGTGAATAAATCATAGTGTGTTTATTGAATCGAGAAGTGTGAGCTGTACTTCGTAAGTTTACAAATTGTAACACAAGCGAAACGTTTTTTATTTCCTAATATTAGACTTCTATTAGACTTGTGACTTGTGTTGTTCTCCTCCTAGTCATCACTATGGCTTTTATTCTAGAGTAGGTGGTAAACGATAGTCTATTTGTAAAGTTACTAGCCATACTAAGACCTAGAAAGTAGAAACACATGTATGTCACTCACTGTAAGAGAGCACTTTCTAACAGTGAGTGACATAGACTACCTTGTATTAATTTGACTGATTTCGGTGCCGTCGAGACCGGGCTGTGTGTGTTTCCCCCTCCAACCCACCCCCTCCCCCCCAAAAAAAAAAATGCTAGAGCGACGATTTTCGGAAAATCAGAAATACCTGCAGCATTTTATTCATATGTCCGTCTAGCACATTTTATGAGAATTCATTTGCACCAGATTGCAGCTAAGGGTACCTAGTAGTTGAAAAAAATTAAAGAGGTTACAACCTTCCTTACACCCCACTACCAGGCCAACCATCAATCACCTCATTCGTGCTACCACATATCAAAATGCCATTGTTTGACCATTTTGTTCTCACCAAGGTTTATCGGTACAAGAACTAGCTCTACTTTGTTGGAACCATTGACGGTTGCAGGAAACTAAGCAAAAGACTATAATCGGAGTATGATCGTCAGAAAGTGAAAACAGTTGGAACGACTTTTCTGTAACTAGAACACAAGTGTGATTACACGAGATGCAAACATTGCACCAGATTTTGTCCAAGATGAGCTGGTAGTTAAAAATTTCTCATAAAGAAAAATAATATGGCTAAACAGTACAAATTTTGGATGAAAATTTCCGGGGAAAGTATTTCGAAAAAAAATGTTACTTCAAAAGATACCGAAAGGCCCAAATCGATTTAATAGGTGGACATTTTGTAGATAAAAGAAATGACAATTATAACTATGTTTCCAATACAGATTTTTTCCGCATTGATTGATAAATGGCGCACATGAGGTTCTTATTCTAAGGTTGAGTACATGCAACCCAAGACATCCGGAAAGTGCAGTTTTGGTCATTCTGGGGAGTTTTGTAAAGCCAAAGTAATGGCGGCGCTTACATAGTATGTGCAGAGGAACAAAAAGAAAGAAGACATTTTGCAATCATTGACCGTATTATTTTTCTAGAGTTTACCAGCGCCTGCCCCTGCTGAACGGCTGAATCTCAATTTAAGAAGCATAAATATTTCTGATCAGAGCAATTCAAATTCTTACCATATTCATAAAATCATGTTTTTCTCATTGATTTAGAAATTGTTAGATATAACTTCCCTCTGTTAAGGCTAGGCGCATGTAGCGTAAAGCGCTCGTGCAATGCCGTTCCCGACCATTTAGGTTTTGTTTAGCCCAGAATGTTCTTGTACACTACAGCCCAATTCACGGTGGCACATAGATAGTTATCCGGTTAATCGGTAACAAAGTTCTCGCGATAGGTTTCTACCCACCCACATTTCTGGGCGACGGTTGTCCTATCTTTTCTACTCTCAAATATTTGTCAAGTACTCCAAGTACAAAAACAAAATAGACGATGTGTAATTAATTATGACTCTTGTATCTCATGGGATCAGTATTTCAAGGCTAGGCACGTCCAACTCAGGTACACGCGGGAGGTTCCATTTCTGGATGGTTAGAAAAGGAAAAAATATACTTGATCACCTAGTAATACACATGCCATTAATAGTATGCTCCGTCCATTCTACTGCTGAATGAGCAAAAAGGCATCTAATGCCTCTGCGGTATTACCATATTTCATCTTTATTTACATGTTTCTTTTTTTCTAAAATGATAGTCAGTGTCAGCCAAGAAAAAATAATACTCTTGACTAGAAAATGAATAATTATCACTACAACGGCATAGTCATGACTGCAAAAGAGGGATCAGATTGCAAAAGCCTTTTTACTTCGCAAATATCAGTTTTATTTTCGTTTTGCAACTAATTCGGAGTGCTCGCCTTAAGTGTAAGACTGTTTGAAGTATAGAAAGTGTTTTCTGTGTATACGAAGAAAGCAGCCAGTCACTGTGACTTTCTTCCGTAAGGGGAATTTCTTAAATGAAAGACAATGTCAGTTGGTGGAATACCGTATTACTTTTACTTTGATACGTCAACATGGGACAGGCGATACCTCTAGTAATATTGGTGATTCTAACCAGCATGATCGTAGCTGTAAAAGGTAAGTTGATTAAAAAGTATATAAATGTGTGACATGATCATTGAAATTTCACGATGATGCGTTTTCATAGTGTTTTCTAGAGAGTTTTATTCTATATCATCTTGCAGATATGAACACCTCGCTGTCGTACACATCTTTTCATGCTGGTGTAGAGATCAGTCACTTCAAATGCGCCAATGAAGTTTGTTTAATTTGTAAAGTCAGCAAAGATGAGCCAGGCTTAAACTGGAAGAATGAGATCAGTAAAGAAGTAATAGCATTTGAAAATAGAATTTTTGCAGTATTTGAAAAGATAGATATTAATAGCTGTGAATCCACCAACTATTCCATCCGGATTAATGATACCTGTAGTATGCGGAATAATGAACACTACACATGTCGTAAATACAACACTATACTTCAGGCATATCTTCTTTATGAAGAAGGTAGGTTTCTTTGTTTTTTGGTTTTTTTTAAGAGATTCATTACCGAGTTTAGATTATCTTTAAGTTTAATTTCACTGTTTTTAATAGATATTTTTTTAGTCAATACGTTAGATTACTATTGCCTCTTTTGCTTAATTATATTAACGAATACTTGCCTCATACTCTCGCAACACCAGAGTAAAAAATGTTATATGACTAATAACGTCTCTGCTGCAGCTGAAACATCCATAATTAATTAACCTACTTAGCTTTATCTTGCCACTTTCAATGAAAAATGACAATTAAGTTTAAGTTAAGTTTGTTAGAAGTCACTCGCACTGACATGATACAAACTCATTTTTTTCAGATTTTCCGTAAATACCGTGTATCAATTTGAGAAAGTCAAAACATATATCTGTCAAAAACTGTTAACGAATGAATACGATATTTTTCATAATGATGTTTTCTACGATTTATCCCCTACAACAGTAGAGCCAACGTTGCAACTCTATACCGTGGAAACGGAGAATTCTCCGACACTAACAGATTCTAAAATCATTCATTGTAAAGCCTCGGCGGTTAGAATGCCAATATATGTACACTGGTATATTAACAGTCACATCCACTACGAGACGTTTAACCAAAATGGGAACTACAGCCTAACCACAATTACATCTTCGTCAAAGTTACCACACAAGGAAAAGCTGAACGTTTCTTGTGAAGTCACTGGTCCCTTTGTATCCACAGAGATTGTGTCTAAAATCGTTTACCAGATCAAATATGAAAGTAAGTTTAATCGTAAGTTGTCAATGATTGTTAATTTAAATAAAATAAGTTCCAATGGCTGTCTCTTACGTTCATAACTGAATAGCATTGACGTGCATTGTTTGTAAATCTCGAAAGCCTTTTACGTGCTCCACAAATGCGACTTGGTTTAATGTGCCGTGCAAAATAAACGATACCTTCTAATAAAGAAAGCTAAAAGTTACCGTAACTATTTACCTAGTTTTAAGAATACATGGAACTTGACTCTCTGTTTTCACACGACTAGCAAAGTGTTAGAACAAGATGGATTAGGTACATTTTATGTAGGTCGTAACATAGACAGATAAATGTTCAAAATAAAGGAGATCCACGCTTCTTACAAGAGCAAAAAACTTAATGTTGATCCTTAAATTGTTGACGAATCTATTAAGATAGTGTTCTGTATTTGGTAAATTAGAAAACTAGTTTAACAGTTCAAGAATTGGGATGAAAATACTTTTCATAAAATCTATTACTTATAGTATCTCAAAGGATAACTGCTGATGTTCTAAATTCTATAATTCTTTATCTCGTACAAGTACACTGTATAAGACATGTTTACAAATGGCACTGCTGAGAACAAATTAAGTTTTGTAAGCTACAAAAATCATTTAACCAATGTAACTAGGTTATCAAGAATTACCACAAGGCCTATCTGTCTCTCAAACCATTGTAAAACAACGGAAACATTTTTTGTATGGTAGTTACAGGTGGCACCTTTCCCGATTTAGGGAAACAGGCTAAAGTGACTCCTTTTTAAGTCAGAAGTGTTCGATGAAGCTGCAAATATTATAGGCCGATCTCTAAAGTTACCTCATTATGAAAAGGAATTGAAAATAAAACATAGAAATTCTAGATATGTTGACTCTCTCAACAAAAACAATATTCTATGTTCTAATATAATTGAATTTTGCCAAAAAAAGAGAGAAAAAAGTCAATCTCTTTAAAGTTTCGACTATGTAAATCATAGTATATTGTTTTGTTAATAATATCAATATGTTGTCAGCGGGAAAGCTGATGTCCTACGTAAAAGTTACCTTTTCGATCAGAAGCAATGTGTTACCATCGATGAATCTCATCCTACTTTAACAATTTAATCTGCTATTTCGGCAAGGATGTATTCTGGGACACGTCATTAATATCAATTATTTCCCAGATTACTCAAATAAGTTCTATCTTTGCATATGGCATAGGGAAACAAAGGAAATGCGGTTACTATAACTAATGAACTTCGTATAATCTTTAATTAGTTTTATGCAAATACATTGGTTCTCAATGTCTAATGTCGAAAAGACCAACTTTGTTATTTTCTTAACAATACTCTGTTATACTTGATGTAAGGCAGACTTGGATAATATTATAAGTACCGTCATGTGTTATAAAGTCTTGGCAGTCCTTTCTGATGTATATTTGA
Source organism: Stichopus chloronotus (assembly GCA_021234535.1). NCBI lineage: Eukaryota > Metazoa > Echinodermata > Holothuroidea > Aspidochirotida > Stichopodidae > Stichopus > Stichopus chloronotus. The sequence goes on from CM037842.1 coordinate 7,168,523, forward strand.
GCTAAAATTCCCGCATTGATAACATACCCAAGATAATGTAAAGCAGAAGGTAAAGCATCAAGTGCCCATGTAGTTTTAACTTTTGCCGTTTTACACACTTGTTTAACCAACCAGCTCCATGCATAATACACCGCTGAATAGATAAGTATTATTACAGAAGAAAACATTATAAGGTTAATTACCCATTCTAATCTGTGATCGAACAACGATCTTGAGTAACTTAAACATTTTCACAATTTATGACACCTGGCTGTGATTTTCAGCTACTATTTTTGTATATAAGTCCTTTACATTGTTTACCTCCGCCTGCCTCTGATTCCTCCAATCAGTACCTATTACTTCCATAATTATCCTGCTCATCGCACTTCCTTCATTTCCTCCTTTTACGTTGTCTATCCTCGTTTACCATTAAGTGGAAGAACAGAACGATTCTAAAGGCCCATATTTTGGAATTAGACTTGGTTGAGAATAGGAAGGTGGGGAGGATGGGTACAAATGTCTTTCTCTTTCAATTGTTTTCTAAATTGCGTTTTATGATTTGCTTTGATCAAGGTAGTCTTGCTCAGATTCAATATTCTTTTGTAGTTACCTTATGTTTCATGATATCATCATATCAATGTTTGCTATTTTTTATTTAAAAAAATAAAAATAACAAAGGAACAACTATTGTAAATATTATCAGTCTGTATGAAAATCTATCACAATGTACTTGCAGATTCGAAGAACGCTGGTTACATCATTCTCGGCATTACTGGAGCTACAGTTCTGTTTGTAATCTTTACATTTCTTGTGCAGAAAGGTAACCAATTCTACACATTGAGTGTTTCTATCTTGGGATACCGCAATGTTGCTTAAGTGTAAAAGAATCGCATTTTCAAACCAAGAAGGAAATCGTGCATGCTTATGATAGTTAATACAGAGGAATAATTATGTAGGTGTAAATACTTTGGCTGTATTTCAACATTTCTAATCGTATTTGCCCAGCTGACAGGTAATAAAGAAATAATCTTGTTTTGGATTTGAAGAACGCATCTTAGCATATCAAAGTTTGGTTTCACCTTGTGATGTTGAAGTTACTATCTAAAACTGACAAAAGTTTTGTAAAAAATAAACATATCAGACACGGGTTTTATGATATCTTTCAGATTTCTTATTTGCTTGCCTGTCATGCCAGTATGATTATCATTTTTAAATATTAGATAGTTATGCATGCTTGTTAAACTATTTCAGAGGTCACCCGTTTTCTCCTCTACAGGTTGCAAACAGTCACCAAATACAAAAAGGTAAATGAAATATAACACGCCATTCACGAAGTTTATAAATTTTAGAGCAAATACTGAAGAAAATGTTCTCTTCAACTATAGAATCTTTCTTTGTTTTATGGTGAGAATGAACTAACTTTGAATGTATACTCTGACACAGTTTATACCAAATGATGAATATAATTCGATCGTATTCTTTTTTTTTATTTCATTTTGTTTAGATATACCACCAAGAGAAACAGCCCAGCACCTTATCATAAAAAACGCGACTCTGTTGGTTATTTCGTAGGTTCCCTTGATACGAGCGTGGGAAATGTTGATAACCTAGTGTATGAAAGTCAGTATACTGATATTGAAACTTGAGGGAAACAAGGTTGTTTGCTCGTGGTTCCTAGTATATCACAAGAAGTGAAAGAAATCGTGCATGACTAAACGTTTAAGGGAAGCATCAAAATCCCTCATAGATGAAGTGAAACACATGCATGGATGTTTTTACAGAATCATCATATGATTTATACAACGGAAAGAGGAACTTTCTCAGTACTAAAAACGACACACTGGATGTTACAATCGTGACCTAAGGACGGAGTGGAGGGTGTGTTTGGTTTGGAACAGATCAATCTTTTCTGACTTACTTTCGTTTTAGACTTGCCCCAAGTTCCTTACCTTCTCCTCTCTTTTACCTACCATGAAGTTGCTTTGCTATGTTCAAGACTTTATCCGAATACGGTATACCACTCTTCTTACAGTTCCTGCAGTGCTATGTACAACAACCGAACTATAGCGCTTGTGTCTAATGGACCTTGTACACAAACATTGTAAAGAACTGCTCAATGAAGTGGTTTGCCACGCGCGAGAGACTTGTATCTTTTGCTTCTGTTGACGTCATCATTTTTTATTCCCTTATATTTAAAAGTGACTGCGTGTGTACTGAAAAACCAAAAGCGTCAGTGATCCTGGTTGTAACTGAATATTTAGTACTGGTGTACTTCCCATTGGCTTGTTCAAAGAAACACGCCGTTGATTTGAATGAAAACTGTCAACCATTACATTATCGTATTCTACACTTTTTGCCGTTATGTTAGAAGAATTTGAAATGATATGGCAAAATTAACCAACTGAAACGTATTTATTTTCCCAGATTGTTTGAATGGTAATTAAAAGCCTTAACAAACTTTTAGAGATGAAATTTCAATGTTTTTACTTTTTGCATACGCACGTAATCACTTTAATTCAACCCAAATTAAGGATGAATATACTTGAAGATATCTAGCTGTTATCATCCAAATCACTGTTGAGTACGACTCTTGCTGCAACAAATTTGTGAATATATATGTTGGATACCACGACTCAAAGTATGACGTCACCGATTGCAAAACACAACAAGTCTCTCGTTGGAAGCCGGACGCTGACGATAGTACAGTGTAACAAGATTACAATGTCTATTGCAGAAAGCTAGGATGTGTTCCACATGTTTCATGTCCTTGTGAAGGGGCAGTCCTTGAAAGAAGAGGGAGAACCAAAGAGAGGATCCCATTAGCTGCCTCAGCTGGGAGAGGACAGTCACGAGAGACTTGTTGCAAGTTTATTTTCGTTTAAAAGAGATGAAAAAAAAATATATAGTTAGTATGTGCCATGTATATCAATATTGGTTGATGCAATTACTTTTGTGATCTAATGTATCGATACTTTGCTAACGAAAACAATTTTTGTCAGCTTATCCGATGGTAACGTCTGAGATAAAGGATAAATTACGGTACTTGTAGCTTATTTTGACACGTTATGTAATTCTAAATTGCAAATTCTTTGCCAGGCCATTGCTGTTAACTTTCAAAGAGGTTCCTTACAATACGTAATTGGATATGATTAAAGTTATTAATGAGTCCTGACTTTACAACTTACAGGCCAATTATCCATAACGATGTCGGTTAACCTGTTTCACCTATGACGTCACTTTGCATCCTGTCGATCTAATGATGCAATTCAAATGACTAATTATAATATGTGTCAATCAAAAGGTAATGTTGTGTAATGTTTCATTAACAACAAGGCAATAGAAATATCCCTGGTAAGGAAACGCAATACAATCAAAGAGAACTTAGCTCTTTACTTCCTGTATTATCATGTGGATCAAAAAGGGCAAGGTTTCGATGTTGCAATGGGCGCTTTAGATGGAGCGGAAATATGTCAGCTTATTGGCCTGTTTCTGCTCCATACCGTTGAAACCGAATTCCATGTTGGAAGCATTGGGCTGATGACGGGCTGGCAGTATTAAAATATTGTTCGTGCCCGCAATGTGACAGAAGGCGCCAATAAATAATACAGATATTCAGATATAATACAGATTCGGGTTCAACATAACAGGCAAGACAAATACCAAGAAGGTCGACTTCTTGGACTCCATCTGAAACTTGAACACGGGTAGGCATCAACCAGTTCGAAAATCCAAACGACCAACCCGTATACATTAAACATCAAGTCAAACCACTCCAGTACAATCTTGAAGCAAATTCATGCATCCGTTGGAAAGAGGACATCCACGCTATGATCGAACGAAGAAGTATTCAACAGCGCCGCCAAAACATACAATGATGCACTCTGCAAGTCTGGGGACAAGGAAAAGGAGCCCAACGGTGAGCACAAGACAAGAAGAAACAGAGAAAAAAGTAAATTGGTTTAAACAACCATACAGCCAAAATGTAAACTCAACAACGATGGCATTTTCTTAAAACTCTTGACTAGGAACTTTCCCCCAGGGGGCAAGCTCCAAAAATTTTTCAAGAAAAACACAGTCAAGTCAGCAATAGCTGCATGCGTAACATCGGCTCAATCGTAACATCGCAAAACAACAAAATCATCATCATCATCATCATCATCATCATCATCATCATCATCATCATCATCATCATCATCATCATCATCAAAAAAAAAAGAGAAGACCTGCTACTGCGAGAAGAGAGAAGCTTGCCCCCTGGAAGGAAATTTCCTGTTGAAAGGGGTAGGTAGTATGCAAGGCACAGTAACTTCCGATAACGAGTCTATAACATACGTAGGGCTAATAGGAGGGAGATATTAAAGGAAAGGTATATTAACCATGCCAAATCGTTCCTCCACAAAAATACGAAAAAGAAACTGCGTTGTCCAATCACATATGAGAATTAAGGAGGAATAACAAAGAGTGCAATCTATTAAGAAATAACAAGGAAACAAAATACCGAAAAAAGGTCAGGTAATGCAACCTATGTATGGATGAAAAGTTATACAAAGACTCCCATCAAATAACAAAATCCGAATAAGCAGGTGTCGGTATGGCAATGCGCGGAACAAGCATCTTAAGAAAATAAGTAATTTGAAAAGTTCACAAACATGACAATATTAGAAGCACGAATAAGATTACAAAAACAGTTTATTTAATCCATATATTATCATGAGATAGAGTTGAACTTATTTCCATTTTGTGCATGAATATTCTTAAAGTTGATGGATCAGCATACGGTAGTTTACTTTACCGTAACAGCAAAACACATGTTTTTATAATGTTTATAATCACTAACATATAATTTTAGCCAACAAATGTGATACAACATTTTTTAGCCAACATTTTGTGATAGTACTAACGAAGGCGTAATATGGTACTCCGTGACTTTTGGTTTTGAAATATTATGTTTGTTGGGGTTATTTTAAAAAAAAAAGCAGACTTCATTCTGAAAGAGTTTAACAAGCTTACGACTGAGTCTTGACAAAAGAAACCTTGTCCACAATTTCTGCTGTACAATCTTTCCCATTCTGTTTCTAAACATCAAGAACCTACGTTTGTCTATGGAACTACCAATACGTAAAAAAGTCATGCATTAGTTAAAAGCTGTACCTATTAGCTATAGACATTATAACATACAAGAATTGCAGTAATGACTGAAATTCATACTTCTCAACCAAGTGTTTTAAGGTTGCATCATCCGAGTTGCCTGAATAATTCTCTAATTTAATTAGTCCATTCAAGTATGACAGTAGAGTATTAATGATATCTAGTATCACAATGAAGTGGGCTCACAATAATTGGTTTGGATCGGAGAGGTTTCCTAGAAAGAAAGAATACACACTTGTACATTAATTTATAGGCGTATATAAAAAGGAAAAACAAAAAGAGAAAAAAAATAAATACGAGACTATATACGTTGAGAGGACTAGGTTGTGACTAATTCCAATTCATCCCATACATCCAATCCGCCTTCTCCTGCAAATTTAGAACAATGACTTTACGTTTCAGAAGTTAACAGGGAAACCTTCCCCAGAATTTCAGTATCTATGAACCAGTACCAAATTAAGTTGAATATTCATATTAGCGGTGACCCTAGTTGTGATCGTTTGTGAATTATTTTCAGTTGCTTAATCGATGTCTCATGTAAGGTGATAATTACATCAGCAATTATTAAAAATAGTCGTACGACTCTTGTGGAATTTATTGCCCTTTAAAATTCATACCTAATAACTAGTAATTTGGCTCAACGTCGAGTGCATGAGCAGTGGTTAGTTCGAATTGTATCACAAAGGTTTGGATTATTGACTACATGACTGATCGATAGTCCGTAATGTAATGTGTTAAATGCGCAAACGAAGAAGGTAAACCGATGGACTGGAGTGTGGGGGGTTACCTAGGCCCTACGTGCATCATGTAATGTTGACGAGCAAGCTGTCATCAAAACCTTAAGATGTATCCTCGAAATAACACTGCAACCTCTGAATCAATAAAAAACATACTTTTTTTCATACTGTCTTTTGTTGACAGTCATAAGTGAAAAATGGACACTAGTGATTAGAATCCTAAACCAACAGACGAATGAAAAGCGAACATTATAAGGAAAGATTAAAATGTTCAGGTTTTCACTTTGTCATTACGCAGTCATGTTCAAGTATACTTTGACTAGTTTCTGAAAGCATTTCCTAATGGGGAACTGATGTTCCGTTTATTGTTGTGATATTCGAATTTCCAATATAACACCGATTGTTGTCTATCTGGTGGTGCTTTGACCCACAAAGCAGTATCAATACTTCGTTGTGCAACCGCGCGTGTTTAAAACTGGCTTTCGGCTTGGAGCTGGGGTTCAAAGTCTACGGATTATTGTTACATGCCGAACAAACATATTACGGATAATACCGTTCAGTTATACACAGAGTGATAATTTTGATGTGGCAAACGATATGTTTTAGGCGCAACGGACTATGTGTCCCGTGTCATAACTACACCGAAGTGACAGAAAAGGTAAGATCTACATCTAACAATATCAGGAAATAGTGGACATTACTAAGTAATAAAATAGAGTAGTGGCCATGAAACCTTCCAAAACAACTAACCGTGGGGTTGATGTTACAGTTTAAAGAGAAAGAAGAGATTTGCGAGAACGGACAGTAATATAACAGACAATTTTGATAAAAAAATAAAAAAGTAGCCACTGTTGTTTCCATTATGGCCACTACTACTTCTTTTCTGAGCACCCAACGCTAAAAATAAGCAGGAATCACTTACAAAATATAACTTTAACAACTTACCTATTATAAGAATAATATTACTTTTTAAATTCAATGTTACAATTCTTATGATTTAAAGCATTACGGTTATTACATTCCACATCCCTGCGGATAAATATCAATAAACATGGTGCTATTTTAATAACGTAATAGTTTTATTAAAGGTATAGTGCTACTACAATTTGTAACTGTAACTAATCTTAAATTCTGAGATTATTTTTCTATTTAATCTTTTATTGAATGTCCGTAGTTTTTCTTTGTTACTGAGTCTACTAGGAACAACGTACATCACATCAATCAGCTGAACCATGGTTATTGATTTTATCATTTTGTGCGGACTTTTCACCCTAGGTAAGATCATGTCAAATACACTACGTCGGTGTATTATGGTGATGTTGAGACAGTCATATTGCATTTTATGAAACATGCACAAACTAAATTGAAACATTTCATCCTCTTTATTACTTTATTTTCGTAAAAGCATCAAACCTTATGTATTTTTTATCCATATGCCAACCCGAATTTCCACAGACAAATAAATTTAGATTTTGTTTTACCTCACTTAACTGTCGTTTTGAATGATTAAATAAATATGTGTGTGTAGATAGTTGTATGTCAACTTGCATAGATAAACTTGAAAGTAACAGTTATGATATCATAAGATACCATATCAGCAAAGTGTTATTGTTTTCTTTCATTTTCACTTTCTACAAATAAATCTCCCTTCATTACAGGACTTTCTAACCCATGTCCTTCTCAACAGTTTGTTGAGAGAATGGGTACCAATACCATAATATGCAGCCATGGAGGAGATATTGAAAGATGTTACTGGTACTTAGGATCAACAGCAGAGACAGATCCGATACTTAAATTGGAAAATCAAATCAAAGGTGGCACAAAGCTGCAGGATGTACATTACGATATAACCCCTACTTGTGAAATGAGAATCATTGCAGCTCAGATAAAACATGAAGCTACCTACACATTTGTTGCATTCTTTTCAGATGGTTCTTACTCGACAAAGGACATTTCAGTCATTGTTACTGGTAAGTTGTTATCTTATATAATATCAACCGATCTGAATACTCCATGATTAGGTGTGCTTTGTTTAATTAATATTGGCAATTTTCATAAACAGTGGGAAATATGTTTGGACCTTAACCTACTATTGATTGATACAGTCATAAAGTGTGTCCATGCCATGCTTTTCTCTAAATTTGCAAAATGGTTTTAGCGTATTGCAGTACCAATGTAGAGACAGAGTAGACAAAAAATATCTCGGGAACTTTACCTTGCTACGTGATTACAAAAGTACTTAACTGACATTGAGAGAGAGTTCTGCGACAAGAGTGGTCGGTAAGCTGTACAAAAGTATGTGGACCAATTTATTAAAAAAACTTGTGATTTTATTGCAAAGGTGTGCGAACCAAATGCAAAAAAAGGACCTATTAAAAAGTGGTTGTAACAAGTAACATTACGCATTATTAATTGAATCGATAAAAAGAAATAGTCTCATCCAAATGGTATTACAAACGAAAGCAATGCAAATTTGGTTTACTTCATTTCTCGTTTGACTCATTCTTCTAGTCACTCCAGAAACAAATTGTCCTCGTATTTCAAACTGCGAGAATTGTGGAGACTGCTCTTTGAAGTCACCAATTAATGAGACCGTAACATTATTATGTTTCATTGATGGTATTCGTCCAGCTGTCTCATTGCAATGGAGTCACACTGGCGACGTCACTGTCATTACTAACAGCTCTCAGTCAGTCCCGATTGACCCATCAATTGGAACATGGAATTTGTCAGCTTCAATCGAATACAGTTTAGATTGCGGAGAGGCAGCGTTATTACATTGTCGTAGTGAAGGACGGGCACCTAACCTCTCACGTACGATTCAAGTCAAGTCAGGTGAATTTGCTACAATCCTTTTTTTCCTAAACACAACAGCGTCACAAGCATATACATGAAGCTTTCGGAATACTTGAAAGTGTTTCTTTTACTTTAGTTTAACAACTGATAACTTTTTTCTTTTAATTGTTGAAACTTTTCCTCTTTATGTAGGTTTTGAACAGTTTCTTATTTCTTTCTGATGTTTATTATGATGGCATTACTAACATTTAAAGGGGGGGGGGGAATACACTTCTAGTGAGTTAAAAATATTCTAAAAGAGTGCAAAATTTGCTCTTCTCCAATTCATTTGCACATGTAAGAGATTTTCCTTCATAGTGAAAAGTTTAATATTAAAGGGCAATTTGATAAATTGTTCATGAAAAGTTGAAGTCATTGAAAACAATACACTGGTCTGCTTCTAATGTCCTGGGTGAACAAAGTTGAACAAAGCTACCATCAATGAAAATTGCATTTTCCTGCTTTTACAGAATATTTGAATTAATTATTTCAAGTATAATATTTGAATAAGTATTTCAAGAGTTCATGCTTGTTGGTGTTGATAACTCTATATAATAATTTTATGAATAAACTTAACTAATTCATACGTTTATTTAGATTCATACCACAAATTACGTTACACTGATGGCTCAACTTCAATCAAAGGATGGAACCGTCATCTGAAACTTTAGTCAACACTTTTTGAAGTTTTCTTACTGTTATGGCTTATTTCACTGCATTATTTCCAAATGTCAAATGTTGAAATCATCTAACATGATGCAACAAATGACACTTACATGTAATGGTCTATAATGAATGATTTTGTCATAAGATTGTACATGTATTTCATGTTTCTTGTAGAAATTTGTGAGGATGAAGTTAGACCTGGTGACTTTTCTTCTGAGCGTCCGAGAACTACACCACCTTCAATGAGATCAAGTTTATATTGGTTCGGTCCTTGTCTTGCTGTCATTGTAGTTATTGGTGTCATTGCTGTTAGTGCAATATCTGTTTGGTATCTCAGGAGGCATGGTAATGTTACCTTAAGTTTCATAATCTTTTTTATCTTCTTTACAATTTATTTCTCAATTATGATAAATTTCTACTTACGTTATAGACTAAGGGGAGGGCAGCAATCCCATTTTTCGTGTAGAAGAGAAAACTGACTAAATTACTCCTCAAGGGAAAAAATAGAAATTCCAAGAGATAGAGGACTGCATAAAATTGTTAGACAGATTACATCAGAACTAAAACTGAACTTCACCAGGACAGAAACACAGGAAATGTCATTTTCTGCAATATAAGGTGCATCATGATCTTAAGAATTATCAATTCGCTACCCGCCAGCCAATGAAAGCTCTTCGTTTAGATTACCTAATTACTTTGTGACCTACACTTACGCCCTATGCTTCAGTTTGCTCTCTTAATTAATGAAAAATTCAGATTATGTCGCTGCACCAAGGCCCTTTCCGGAGGTAAGTAAACCCATGATCTGATCAACTGAAAGTCTACTTTCTCCTAAGCAAAGTGGACACGAAAGCAATAATGGTCTAGTGTACAATCATCTGTAGTTCGACGCTGTCGTGGAAACTTTTCATTTACTTTTCGGATTTAGAGACTATTAGTTTCGGTGTCGACATTCTTAAAATATGCAATTTTGAATAAGCAGTTTTTAAATGGATGTTTAACCCTAGAGGTGCCTTTTAAATATCTTTTGGATTAAACAGGATGAACATTTAATTCTCACATCTGTTCTAAGCCACTTAAGTTATTTCTAAATATTTTTTTTAACAGATTCTTATATTAAAGCGTTGAAAACTGCTTATTCCGCAAACTCAGTTCCTGAAGTTGAATCCCTTTACAGTACGTTTGAGTGTTTGATAGAAGATGACAATAGAAGAACACAGAGTGTTACCTCAGAAGAATTACTGACGAACATCTCACAATTAAAGGACAGTCGTTTGTTGATTATAAGTGATCCAGGTTATGGAAAGACGTTCTTCTTCAATACCATATTGGGAAGATGGATTGAGGGCGAACTCATGCCTGGTGTCATACTGATATATATTCCGCTGAAATTTCTGACCAAAACGTCTTGTATTTTGAAAGAATTGGAAATGATTCTACAACGTAAGCATAAGTCCGTTCACGATTTGCAGACATTCTTGAAGCCAAGAGAAAGCGTCTTACTCTTAGATGGGTTGACTGACTTACGCTGTGAAGAAGTCTCAATAGACAACTGCAAACCAATGTCGGGATGCGGGAAATTGTCTCTTCACCGTAGAGAATCTTTTGAAACGTGAAAGCAATGCTTTCCCAAAAATGAAGTTGTGGGTTTCATCTCGGCCGACGGAGGATAGACTATTTGAGGAACCTTACAGATTGATTAATCTGGTTGGTTTCAATAACAAACAAAAAGATGAATATCTGCAAAGAGCTGATGAATACCGTAAAAAAACGGAAATAAATAATACAAACCACACTAGACATAACCCTCATCATGACGAAAGTGCATCGTTAATACCGGAGACTAATATCTTAGATATGTGGAGACAGGTTTTTGGAAATAACCGAAAGTCAGTGTCTCCATTAGTAGCTCACCTGTTTGCTTTAAATTTATTTAAACTGGTTACTACTGGAGCGTTGACCATACCAAACTCCAAATGCCAGACGGAAGTCCACTGGGATATAGATAGGAATAAATTTAACGTCTCTAATATTGACTGGCATCTTTTTGCGTGTTTGTATGATTCCAGCAGTCAGGATGAATGGAAACAATTACTGATCAGAGAATTGTTCCAAGACAAGGACGTAATATTCGAGAGGGGTAAAGATGGCTACCAAAGAGATGCAGTTGTTAGATTGTGCTTGTCGTGTAGAGAATTAGGGGTAAGATCTATGATGACGAGGCATCGTAAATTTAAATTAAAAAAAAATATATATAAGGGAAAGCAAGAACTCTCAACAGCAGTAACTTCTTCATTATTGCATGAGATATGGTGAAATGTTCTTATCAATCAATAAGTATGACTATGTCGGTTTGCCTTCTTCTTTACAGAATAGAAATAGATGAAATAGATGATCCCAGGTAACACAAAATGTTTTTAAAACTTATACGACGTTGAATAACGTTTTAAAAACGTTTTATGTTACATGGAAAATGGTAAAGTACGACTGACCATGGCATAAATAATACAGTTTGGATTAACGTTCTGAATTATTTGTTAAAACAAACGCTGCAGGTTACCGTCAGGTAAGGAAAGCTTGCCATGCTGAAAAGAGTCGTATGTATGAATGATTGAACAACCAGAGCTTTAAAATCTAGTTTCAGTCTAGATTTTGTCATCTCCACAGATACCAAGCTTCCAAGTTGCCAGGTTTTTGCTCTTCAAGGAAATATTTAGAAAGCATGCATTCAGATCATTAATGATAAGGATTACTACGATATACAAATTAATAGATGTACTGATATGTCGAAAAAGAAATAAGCAGATAGAAACAGGGAAAAACGTGTACAGGCATCATTCCAATTAAATGTACATGTGAGGTCTTCTGAGTGCGATTGATTTCTCAGTGGTCAGTGTATTTGTAAATCCTTGTTTCAGAAATAAAATGAAGAGATGAAGGAATGTCACCGTAATCAATTTAAACAAATCCTACAAATTGTTTCGACAGGTTGAACCTAAAACACTGATATTCTATAAGGACTACCCATCCTCGTTGAATAAATATTTACCAAAAATAAAAGATGAGCTCATTTTCAAAAGTCTCCGGTTGAGAAAAGATGACATCATCATTATTCTCAGTGACTCTGCTGGCAGAGTTAATACTGTCAGGTGAGTTATTAATGGGAATTATTGAAGTCCTCATTTACCTTAAACAGATACTGTAAATCGTTTATAATTATTATTCTCGATTGTATAAGTATCAAATTTGCAGGTAAATATTAATTATGAGCTAAAAGTTAAAGCCATTGTCATTATAGTTTATATAATGAATATCATATGTCCCGAGAAGATAACTTTCCTTATTGAAAATGATTGATTAAGTAGTATCAATACCTTTCAAATTCGTTGGCAGATAGGTAATTTGATTTAAATAAGCGTGTGTTTTGTTGTTAATTTGTCTCTCTCATACTGCATGATATTAGTTCATCGACACCTATCGGTCATTAACGTTTCGTATGGCATTGAACAGTCATCTCGATTCATGTCAGAGTTCATTAGAATCATCATGATCATGTGACCGGAAACTCATATTACATGGAGGGTCAAAATAACTCTTCTGCGGACGTATCAGTTTAAGTGGCCAAGCTGATATGAAACTTAACGTGAAATCCTGGTCACGGTAAAAGCTAGCTTGGGTTTTCCAAGTGCATTCATTTCTTTTTTCTGTCATTACAGGTTTGTTAACTGCAAGCTACCCACAATGAACATCGATGAATTAAAAGAAATGGAATATCCAAAAGGTGAATAAATAAAACAGTTTTGTAAATCAATACATCGCATAAAAAGTGGACAAATTTATTGGGAAATTTGGACAACCACGTGTAATTAAAGATAAGTTTACTGTACCAAGCACTTAACATCTTGGTGGTAATTGCTACCATAAAATGAGAGAAGAATGTTCTTCAGTCTGCAATGTGAATATGAATGGAGTTGCAAATCTCACCGATACCATTTCCATGGTCATTCGGTATCCATCGTTTGAAGAACGTCCCGACTTTCTGAGTTCTGAGTGGGAATGCCTATAGAAATAGCTCACCGCTGTGTGAGTTAAATCTATTCTTAGAAATTGCATGAATGTGAAATAATTCCTCAGATCCACACGTGCCATCATTCTGGGCGTTTCGTATTGAAAGTTAAATTAACAATGGAGAGTGCAATAACTGAAAGGTAGTGTGCGATTGGGGTTTGATATATCTGCCGGTATCCAGCGATAGTATTATCCTTCACTTACTACACAGGTCCAGCCTTGCCTAACCTTGTTCATTCACAGGAAGAGTTTGATGAAAAGACAACAACTAAAAAAAAAACAAAACAGAAACTTGGGTTAAATACTTTGTAAATAACCTATTTTATTAAAAACACACCACGACAAAAGGTAAATGCAATTCAAAGCTGGTCAACAATGTTCGTGTGCGATAGTCAAAATACTATCAATGCATCGTGCAAGATAGAAGACGACAAAGCACTGTCGATCTACTTTTTATTGTGTAGTTTTAACATACGTTGAGTGTGCATTATCCAGAGGGTAATGTACAGTCACATGAATGTAATGGGCCACCACGAGTTGAGAAATCGTACGAAGTATGGATATGTAAACTCCAAATAGCGCGTTACGCGTGGTGCATTTTCTCCACAGTTGGTAAGCATCTTAAGTCCTTATACAATTGCCTAGTGTATGCGACTGTACAGATCCACTGAGTGCAGTAAAGGTACTAGCAATCCATGGAAGATGACATTCGTACCTTATATAATCAGTCAATCAAAAACATGGTTGCACAAGTTGACACACTGTGTCACATTTATATTGTCTCACATTCGTATTGGAAAAGCAAAAGATGTAAATGTTATGTAGGCTCAGTACTAGCACCTAACACACTGTGTACGTGGCCTATTACTTTACGCTATGACGTAACCGGTCACCCGGACAGTATATCTCATACTAGTGCACCTACCTACCAAGTTTGATGTCTATCCAACTTACCGTCTAGGAGAAGATCGTTACACATGCAAAGAGGAGATCGTGATAAACCTTTTTTGTACACCCCCTCCCTCACACACGCGCACACGTTTTCGTTTGGACACGCCTTTCCAGCATCCCTTGCGCCCCAAAAGGTAAATCCATGTCATTTGTACATCAGGAGGAACCTCACTCAGCCATACTAATTCATTAAGTATCACTTGAATTCTACAGGGGTATAAGGTGGGCTTCCACTTAAATGTCATTTTGGTAATTTCAACAGCTCATGGAACTGCATTATCTCCTTTCTTACCCTATGCAAAGTGAAGAGATAACAACTGGTTCTTAATTGCCTTACTTGATAATTTCAGTGTTGAAAACACCACCTTAAAATTTAGACAATTAAAGTCACGTCTATGTTATGCTGTTTTGTTAGTTCATGTAACTTTCTGTTTGTTTTGCAGTTTTTGCAGAAGAAGGCGATCAAACATATGTCTATGACTTTGAAAAAAACCTTTGGTTAGAAGAACCAGAAATCGCTGAAGATAGTATTTGAGTCTCGCGTATTTTTTGTACAACTATATTACTCAATCACATACGGAGGTACTGGACCATAACTGCCATATTTACCTAGAGAGATTTAAGACTACAATGTAGTTCAACACATTGACTTGATGATGACATGACTGATATATACAGCATGGTTTAATAGCGACTTTCTTGCTTTCAAAGAAACGTAATTTGTTGTAATTTGTCGCTATGCTCATCTGAATGTCATCAAATATCGTAGAACGTATTAAGGAACTGATTATATTAAAATCGTAAGGGAAGTATAACGTTTTGGGCTGTTATTCTGACGTATAAACCTCTGGCAGTGCTAAAGAGATTCGAAAATAGTTATCCTATGAAACATGAAATACCATAACTACAAGGATAAATCTACCTTTACATTTATTTCAACAAGTAGTGGTGTCATCGCGGAATATCATGTCAGTGTCCCATCAGACACGCCCTTTCACTCTCATATTATTGTATTGTAAATTTATATATAAAGTAAACATTTTTTTCTGCTTAATTTAGCATTTGAAGAATGTGAAGTACAGCCTTGCAGACTCAATGCTATAGTTACCTTATGCCGATCCCCCCCAAAAAATAAATGAAAAGGTAAAAGTGTCCTTTTACTGGTGCAGTTGTAACGGATTCAGTTACTAAAATAACGCGTCTCATTATTGCCTTTTCCTCCTTAAGCATTGTTATTGTCATGTCATTGTTTAACGAATAGCAATGGTTATCCCACCGCTGCTTATACTGGTTGACAGAAAGAAGCAAACGTGTTCGCAATCAGATTTTCCTTAGTCAATTTCAGTTTGCATAAAATAGGGTTAAAGTTGCCAACTTGTAAAGGTGTAGCAGCTTCATTGGGCAAGCTTACAATTAAAATGAAATCCTTAAAATGAGATTATTTTGTATAGGCATTTTTGCTATGTTAATTGTTCTTGTTATTGCTTTTGTTAAATGTTACTTTGTGTTTCTCGCATGCTGATGTTGACAAGTTCTAAATTTGTTCACATTTTCCCTGTGTTTCTTTTCAATTAAAAATTTAAGAACCAAATTCCTCTTTCCGTCCTTCTTTATAAAAAATGTCGTTTGTATGTATGGACAAGGTTTATCATCTTTGAACTGGTGTATAAAGTGCAGTGTAATGCACTCTCTGTGGTTAATGCTATCGCATTAACCCCGATCTTGCTTTATCCTACAGCTTTGATTAATCTTTAATTAATGATGTCGAGATACAGCTTCTCAAAATTGTGATGCAAATTCAAAACTGATAACGCTAAGTGTGGCACAGTGTCAGTATATGACTTTTCACATACCTCCATTTGTATTCTCTGACTTATTTGCCGTCTAATTGACACGTTAGAAGGCAATATCAATATTAAAAAAAGACAATGTTTTTCCGCCTAATACCAGACAAAATTTGTCCTTGAAATAATCGTTACGTGAGTAAAAGGTGATATAAACTACATGGCATATCATGTGAGGCCCTTCGTGGACACCACGAATTCGCATATTTCAACTTTGTTTGTTCACGATGCAAATTTGTAACAGGGATTGGTATGGCGGTCAACAATTGAAAGATTATAATAGAAAAACTATGACATTTAAAATAACAAAATATTCAGCCAATTCTCCAAAATGTGTTTAATTTACTTTAAATTGACTCTACAAAGAAACAAACAATGCATACCAATGTTTCTCTTCTAAAGAGAATCTTACTAATGACTGACAGTGTGGGTATCATCTGGTCCAATTAAGGATGTATCATAGAGGTCTTGAAGATTTATTAATTTTTTTGGTATCAATAACGAAGAAACAGATAGATATCTCTTTCATGCTGACTGATATTGCAGGCACCTTGAAATCAATTATACAAAGATTTAAGGTTTGAAGTAGCAGAATATTGGCTTCCTTAAGGAGTTTGATTGTAGAAATAATGACTTATTGAATATTGATTACCCGGACAAAAAGGTTATGGTAATTACCAAAAGTAACTATTTCGATTACTAACTCACCTGTTTGCTTTCTTTTTAAACTGGATTTTACTGGAGCAATAGTCAAATGCCAGAATTTTATCCTTTAAAATATAACAAATAGTGTATTGGGCGTTTATTTGCATGTCATTTGACTCCAGAAATCAAGGCAATAACAGTAACAATCAATGAAAAACCTTTTTTCTCTAGAAAAAGACGCCTCATTCGAAAAGGGCAAAGGTGGTTACTGCAGAGATGCTGTCGCTACCTTGTGTTTGTCTTGTAGGCAGTTTGCTGTAATATGTGGCATCAGGAAATGAGTTTATATGCTAGTAAATGTTAATGCAATACATATTAAACATATACTAAAACAGAGACAGTCAAGTGCAATTGCAAAATTTTAACTAACAGAATAAAATATATTTAATTATTTTACTAATATGTATTACTATTGATACAGCGCGACTGCTACACGTATCATACAGGTATATATTGTTGCGTAATTGCAACAAATGATGGAAATTATTGCTGTTTCAATAACCTGCATATTCCTTTCGGCATTTGGTGACGAAATGCCTTCTTTCGTAGTGGATATGTTAAATATTAAAACAGCTGGATTCTCAATATGTAGCAATTGCAACATTCAATCTTTGGTGTTGCTACGTATCTGCCTGGTTACTATAAGCCCGTTATCAATCAGAAGATTCTTAATTAATGGCCAGTCATTCAGTAGGTGATATTGCCGCAGTTTTTACCATACATGTTAATTCATGGGTGATGACAATCGTCATCACTAACACATTATGTAATCGGATAACTGATAACTGATAGTGATGTATATAAATACATAAATAATTCATGTGGCTGTTCTCTAGGTGTGCAAACTTGTTTTTAATTTAATTAAAGCCCGGTGTAAAGCTGAAACCACAGTTTTTTGCCATTGCAATTTCTTGTTACTGCAGACTTTACCGACAATGTTTATCGATGGTTGGAAATGAAACACCTAAAGGTACATATATAAGAAAATATTATACAATAGTAATATGTTTATGAAGTGTTATATATATATATATACATATATATATATATAGTTACGTAATAAATTCTTAAAAAGAATGACTTTAAATGGGTTAAATTTAATGTTAACATTTAATATCCTGGCGTTACATATGGTCATTGGAAGGAAGAAACTGCGTTTCAGTCTATATGTTAGAAAATGAGTTCTTGTATATTAATCGTTATGATTTTCTAAAGTAAAATCTACCTCATTGACAACTAGTTGATAACAGAGTCAACTAGAAAACTTTTTGTAAGTTTTGCAAGTGTCTGTTTAGTTTATAGTTTTTCGACTATAGTCTAGACTATAGTTTTTGACTATATATATATTCTTAGTACCACTCAACTATATATTGCAGTTCCTGGACCATTACTAACGAATTGGACTTACTCGATACAATTTGAGTTGATAGTGTAACTGCACTAACGTGTTTACAACTAAAGAAAAAGAAAGGAATAAATGAGATGTATATTCATTTGGTGATATTTTCTCTGGCAGACTAACATACATGTCAATGCGCTCTACATGTAAAAGTCATCAGATATCTAGAATAATCAATTATCAACGTCTAACACGAGCAGCCATGTGCAAACCAACATGGAGAAAAGACTGTTAAAGACTGTCGGTAAAGGCTGAGGTACACTTTATGGGCACAACACACCAGTAAAAAAAAGGACTTATGAAAAAGACAAAAAAAAAACAAAAAAAAACTGAGTCAGTTTCTATGACATTTCTTGAGGTAAACTACATAAAGGTTACTAGCCCTTCTCAAAGTAGTGCCAACTATAAACCTAGAGACACCATGAACTCGTATACTGTGTTCCTCTACTGTTAGTGCTTAATGTTTGTGAGAAAACACCATTTTCCACGTACTATTTTCGCACACTTTTCTGCATTCAGTCCTGTCCATATGAAGTACATGTAAAAGAATGTATTTTTACCTTCACATACGGTTTCTCAAATTTAATTAATGATCGAACTGCTACCTCAAGTTTCATGGGTGGAAAAGTCTTACCAATTTTAGTCATCAAATTATTTAATATTGTAGTATGTTAGACTCATCGTAAGAGTTGGTTTCATGGCTGTCATGTCCATCTAGAAGTCAAATACTGTCCTCAGATTTCAGAGTATTAAGTACTTTGTGGTCCAAAATAACATTTAATGCTTTTTTAAGAGCATTCACGATGTACTCCTCTTTACTTCCATTGACCTTGATCAATAGTTTCTTTGACAGAATGTTCACAGCTATCCATTTGCAAAGAATGAACTGAAATAGGAATAAAGTTTCAATGTCTGAACCGACCAGAAGCAAGCGATCATTATCAAAGAAATCATCTTGGAGTAGAATCATCGGTGTAGGTACAATGGTATTAACTATTATCAAGGAGAGTTTTGTAGAAATGGTAGTATCCGACACATTTATTGATATTCGGTAGTGACATTCTGCGGTACTTAGCTGTTATAACATCGACATTTTGATGGCCTCCTATAAGAGGTCCTATGTGAGAGGAATATGAAACGATATGATGTTGTAATGTATCACATCGTAGAACAAAAAAAAAAAATGCCTCACTTATCAATGAATAAGTTGACTGAAGGTGCTGAGAGGTTTTGACTACATCAGAACTGCTAATTTCGGTAGATGTTAATGGACTTTTGCGGTGCGTCTTCTTATTTAAACTACTTTTCTTATATGCATTCGTTTCCATTATTACATATACTGTAGTGCATTGATAGATCCCATTTTAAAGAGAAATAATACAAGTTTGTCAAGTACATTTCTTACGACGAAGGTCTGAAATATTAATATGACTTGTAGATAAAATCGCACATCGTGCCAAAGCTAGTGTATTCCACAATGGTCCCTTTATTGGCCCCATATCGAAGAACATATGAGCTCCATATGAATTTGCATTCAAGGTTGATAAGGGGATACGATTCAGCACAGGTTACTTATTTGACACATGTGCATGGGTTAGTTCTCGGGTTCAAAGTTCAATGATCCCATATGGACACCATGACTTTCCAAATTTTCTGTTTCATACGATTATCTGGCCTGGCCGTAAAGGCACCTTATAAATCGTGGGTGCTCATTTGGGCTCCATATGAATTCACTCATAAGTTGCCCATGCTGAAATGTTTATTGGGATGTTAATTGATATTTCCCATCAACTATGAAGTTCAAATGTTATATCCGTACCCTCATCCTCTTACAAACGCTTCTAAGAAATGAATCGTGCAGAAGAGACCGAACTAAACTCGAAAGATCCATACTACATATGTTCTCATTCCGCCTGCTTTTCATTATGCTGTTTATTGTTATTACCATTGCCATTATATTTGGCTTCGCTCTAACCCAGTCGTGGATGAAGTTCTTTATCAGATAACATTACCGCTAATGTTTTCATTGATGAAATATCTATGAGGAATTTTTCCCGGACTTTTATGAACTATATGATCTGTAACATGCCAAAATACAGCCCTTACAATAGAGACATTTTTCTTTCTAGCGCCTTCATTAGTTCGTATGATACGTTGTGACGTAATTTGACGTAATTTGAAGGGAGGGGGTCTCCTGTTGGTCTGCACATGCTTTAATTACCATTTCAGAAACCCTGCATTATCTTTATTTTATCCTCCGCTGCTTGAAACAATCAAATGAAGTTATGAAATCATAAAACCTCAGATGTTCAAAATGCACACATGTGAGAGATCTGAACGTCCTTGATGTTAGCGCGTGGAACTGTCATGAGTATGTCATCAAGACACTTTTTTGTTAGACTGTTCTTTTAGAATGAGTCTCTCAGTGAGGGCTACGCGCACCTACCTAAGTACATATAGCAACTGTGATTTCAACTTTCAACTTAAATATGTATATGGTGAATGTTACGCTCTACTGTACTCAGAAATCATACAAACGTCACTTACCGGTGTAAACCTTAGGTTATTATCTAATTATTTTCTATATTTATTCCCTCCTGTCAGTCAGCATAAACAAACGCATTAAAAGGAAAAAGGTAAGTATTTTGGAAGGATCTTGCAATATTACGTGATTGGACAATTCATGGGTAGCAATGATTTACATAAGATGATGTATACAGTTGTGTCATTCTGACTGGTCAACGTCATCGTAGACCTCATGACATTCTACCCCACGAAGCGTCAAAGCTGTGATTACCAGCACTGTTAATCTGGCTGTGAAACTGTAAACGTCTTTCCCTGTACACTACGTAGGCCAAAGCTGTCATCGTAATTTTTCCTCTCCTTTTGGTATCGTGATGTTACCTAACTGTTCACCTCTCTCTCTCTCTGCTTTAAATCAACTCCTTCAATTTAATTCAGGAAATTTGATTGCCAGTCAAATCATTGAATAAATGGAACTATGGTCGACCAAAACTGAATCGAACATTTCTCTGGCTTTTACTCTTCTGACGTCTCTGTCTCTCCTGTAACTGTGTTGTTAACGTTTACACATCCGTCGCTGGGGCAGTCATACCACAACTGTAGAAACCATGTATACCTTGTATTTGGCATTAATATCACCGTATGCATTACATTACTTTTGATTCACTCTATACAATACTACATGTATGAGAAAATATCAATACGAAATAATCATATTCGTATATATGTTGAATCTCACTCTGTAACTCCTTTTTGAATTATTTATATCCCACGAGCGACCATAGAAAGGGATTTTGTTAGTCGTAGATGTGAAGGGATAGAGGGAAAAAGAGCACTGCAGTTATCTCAATAGTTCTGGATCAATGTTCATCCAAATATGGATAACATGCACAGTATAGAGCGTAATTTTGATATCATCATCTACTTAAAATAAATGCATTACTACTATGTATACTTTAATTCATGTATTAAGATACATTTGTACAGTTTAATGTAAAGTGATTCTCAGTGAAATACTGAAAATAAAATTTAAAAAAAGAAGAAAAAAAAATGAAAGTCATGTCAATAACAGGAGCTACTATACGCACAACGTAAAGTGGCTTATCAGTTTTACACGCCTGTATTCCGGAGAAGGTGAAAATACCAGTGAATATTCTACATGAAAAGTTAATAAGAAAAATATATCTTGAAACTTGTGTGCATTTACAAAACAAAGACATCTTTAACTAAAGAAATAATCATATTAGCCAACAGTTCAAATCTCATTTGACAACTTTTTCCTTCCTTTGTTTCTTGTGTAAATAAGTTGCATTATTTGAAGCTAAACGTTTATTAAATTTTTGCACTTCAGACTGTAAATTCATTTCATATACTTGTAAATGTGGGTACTCAACACGCTTAACCACCCAGGCTTATTACTATTACTTCAAGCAAGAAAGATAATTTAATGTTTCAGAACTAGTTCTCTTTGCTTTTTAAGCACTGAGTATTGATTCCCTGCTAGAGCTATAATTCACCTCCTTCAAAATAAGTAAATTGTTTGTCACAAAGAATTCTGTTCCAACAAACCTCAAATCCCATGTTGTCTACCAATTCAATTGTTCAAGCTATATCTGGGGAACCCCAAAGACATTTGGCTACAAGAATCAATGAGCATCTTAAATCAGATAAAAACTCACATGTTTACAAATGCTTAAACAAATATCCCTCTTGCAAGGCAAAATGCCATCACAACTCATTCAAAATAATTGACTTCACACCCACTAACCTGCAGCTCAAACTTAAGGAAAGCCTGCATGTCAACTGGAATCTGCCTAATATCAACAAACAACTGGAATCCCCATTATTTTCTCTATTTAATTAAGTGTTACCTCTAAATATTTTGTCTCTGACTCACCAATTGGTAGTCGTTCACCTCTCTTTATTTAGTCTTATTAACAACCTGACGCTGGAAGTTGACCTTCAGAAACATGTCGTATTTTTATTATAATGTTTGTGTACACTGTTGATATATTGATTTTTCCATCAAATCAGTGGTGTATTGTTTCATTTAATTTTCTTGACTTGTGTTTCGTAGAACACATACACATTTGTACCACTTCCGGTCTATTTATCCTATTGAGTAATTAAAAAAACCCTTTTCCACCAGCCCTTCATTGTCTGTGGTACATATGTATACCACGTTTCATGTAGTTATATATTCAGACTGGATATCAAAGACTAAGGGGGTCGTGTGACCAGTAATAGGGCAAGTAGTACATATTTGTACCGATGCCAACGCAGCACACTGCGCAGCATACATGCAAGTTCAACACAATCAAGGCAGTAACCACTTAAGAAGAATCCCTTCCCTTCTCCTCACTGCTGCAGTAATCAGCTAATGAATTGTTGAAAAAGAACAAGGATTTGAAAAAGGGGTGAATATTACTTTTTTATTTCACTTTGTTGAAATCAGTGCTTACCGGTGGAAGGACAGGCCGTAAGTTTTGAATCAAACATGCATAATCCAGCAAACGTTACTTTCGTTTAAAGGAAAAAATGCAGAGGGTCAAAAGGAAAATGTTCCATGTCCTCAACTATTGCCGATTACAACACTTATATGGGTGGGGTTGATCGTTTTGACCAACTTATGCGTATTCTATTGGATGGAAGTCAAAACGATGGTGGTTGAAACTATTTTATTATTATATTGATGCTGATATCGTAAATGCTTACATTATGTATAAAGATAACCTGAGACTAACTTGCTCCAAAACTAAAACCATGAGTAATCTCAAATTCATGTCCTTGGTGGCCACTGAAATGATCAACAAATTTTCCTCAAGTCAGAAACCAAGTCTATCAACTTATGGAACCAGTGCAAGCAAGTTAGAGCTGATGGCAGAGTAATGAATATTGACCGAAAACTGCCTGGAAAGCATTTGCCCATCACCGGTACGCGTAGAATATGTGCTTGGTTCAAAGAATGTAAAGTAGGCCTTTGAATCGATTGCTTTGTACCGTTTCACTTCTAACCGTCCACTATCTGCCCATTTTCGGTATTTTCAAGCACCATGAACATCCGTCCTACCCAACACATACCCCCTCACACCACACTTTAAATTATGTAGGCTACATGAGAGAGAGGGGCTAATAATTTATGAACTGACTTTGTGCACCTTGATATAATTTGCTATGCTTTCCTTCAAAATACCAAAACAGTATAACCTGTCGTTATTCACCTTGACTTTTTGTATTCCTTTATAATATTTCTTATTTGTGTAGAAATCCACGTAGAAGCTTTTCGTGAGTCACATTTGCAACAAAAACGAACACCCCCTTCAAAAAAGTCTCTATAAACTAAAAAACTGTTTGAAAAATCTATTCAAAGTAAGGTCGATACAAATAGTCAAACTTGCTATTGTGTATGCGTTTTATCAGTGCTTCGTCATTAAAAAAAAAAAAAAAAAATCCTATTTATTTCTTAGTATAAATAATTTCGTAGCATACCAACGCTTGGCCTATACGATAGTCTGCCAACTTTCTATGGAATCTCATTTACGACCACCGAAAATGACTTAATGAGAAAAATTACGGAAATATTCATCAAACGTCACCAAGAACCGGATCCACAAGTCAACAAGTTATAGCACACGTATTACTCGTCCCAAGGCAAGCATTCAATTACAGTAAGCCTATAGCTTGCATACAGTCTGTAGTCCCAGACCCTACTGCAATCTTAGACAAAACTCCATATCACATCCCGCTGTCCGTGTAAGTTTTGGCTACAGGATTACTGTCCACAGTGTACATTCACTCCAAAAGCGCAAACGTGGGAAGGGGAGCGGGGTTTCATGTTTTCCTCTAAACAAAAGCTAAAAGGATTATAATTGCAAAATATGCAAAGTGTCCCAAAAGTTTTGTCCAAGATTGTCTAAGCGTTTCGACAGGTCTGAAGGACACACGGGAACCAGTAGAAGGCGTCAATTGAAAAAAAAAAAATAACGGAAAATGGCGGTGATATTCCTTCCAACAGGAAACATTAGCAATGCCTATTCGGCGTATTAGGCATTACAAATTTCGGCCCATATCGTAGTTGGTTTATTGTAATAATATTATTGTGACTGTTGCCAATGTTATTAGGGAGTACAGGGAGGAATAAGTCAGTCAAATCCATGTCGACTTCCGGACTCTGCTAAATAATCTCCAATCACTGGCAGTTACATCATACGTCCAATGCTCGTCCGTCTTGTCAAACAGAGAACTATTTTAAGACATTTAGAATGCGTGAAAGGACTTAATTTTGGCTCAAACTCTGATATTGACACAAGGCAGTAAAGAAAAAGACACTAAAATATTCGTTGTCAGTTTAAGAAGACCGATGTATATGTGTTGTTTATTACGTGTTATTGATTTAAATTGTTCGCAATGCTGACGTGGTATCTGGTATTGAAGTAACTACATATAACAAATATCATGCTTGATTTGCAAGTTATGTGCTATCATTATGCAAAAGAAAATAAAGTGTTCAAAGTGTGACGTTTGTTCACATTCACATACGGGTGACATTGTGACACCCATTCTGCTGTACCGTACATGGTGCACTACCATATGTTAGTCATTTTGAGCAGTTTTAACGGACATCAGAGGACATTATACATTTTTCTTGTTAGAGTTATATCATTATATTAGTGAATGTATTACCTCACATATTTATAAATAAATGGATAAAATAAAAAGTTGACGGACATTTGAATCTATCATAAATGAAAAACTGAGCAGTGAATCTGGCCATACTGTGGATTGAGCCGCGGCCTACTCATTCAAGCTGGCATGGACTTAACAGTGCAGGTTAAATGAAATAAACACACTACCAAATATTTTGAAAGCAAAATTTGAACAAAAAGTGGAAAAATCGCTTTGGTTACAAGAATTAGACATACCAGCGTCATGTTATGTGGACAATGTTGTCACAAATGCCGAATATGCTAAAAGTTAACTAGTTACCTTTTGATAAACAAAAGTAAATTTAAAGTTAATCTATTATTTCAATCAACAGTCCTGACTTTTAACAGTTGATGATAGAACATAGCATATATATATATATAGCATATATATATAAATGGAGTATTGGTTATGGTTGTCAACACAAATGCATTGTGGTTTCGATGATACGATTACGAGCATATTTTTCTGAATCTGATATTACCCATTAGTATGTGTCACATTAAGCTACATATGCTTTGTATGAACTATGAGATCTGTAAAAGCTTCCTTTCTTGAGATCATGTACAAGGTTTTCGCAATTTTTTTTTATCCTTGTTGACATCGAATGAGATTGACCTCAATTAAAATCTGGTTCTTATACTTAATGCGATAAAACTAGATACCGAATATGACATCTGTCAAAGCTTTCATTGCGAGATATGATTTTACAATAATTATAGGGTATGACCCTGTTGACGCCCAATGACCTTTGACCTTCACCAAAACAATGTAATTCTTGTATACTCAATAGCATAACCTAAATTCTAACTGAGAGATCTGCCCACGTTTTCCTTCTTGAGATATCTTACTACAACATTTTCACAATTTGACCCTTGTTGACCTCAGGCGACCTTTGAACTCCACCAAAATCAACAAGAATCTTTTTTTTTTTTACAAATGTGATACCCTTACGTTCCAAATATGAAATTTGTCCAAGCTACACTTCTTGAGATATAGTAATCTACGTCGATGTGAACAAAAGCAGATATCGGTATACCGGTCGCTCCATTCCTGAAAATACCTGGTTTTACGGGAAATTTTCGTGGAATCACTATTTACTTCATTAATTATACATACCCTAGTGTTGTCGTATAGAAATGTACAGTGCACGAAATGCATGTCAGTAAATCCTTGGGAGGCGACGGGACACGTTTGCTACATTTCCATCGGTGGGGTACATAAAATTAACTGTCCCCTCACATTTCGTAAAAGAGAACTGTTTTAGCTCACCTCTTTGAATGGTAGGTGGAAATTACAATCAAGTACCACAATTTCGGTGTGTGACTGATGTAATCGCTAGGCTGATAAACCCCAATAACCATCCCCCCCCCCCCCCCCGCTATTTACATGGAGTAACGGTAACGTTTCAGATGGCAATTGTCAAGTTAACGAATTTTAAGTTTGTATCGTAAAGTCGTATTTACTGTGACTGGTTTTATAATTGCTTTCTTCTAAGTTGACATTTCCTTTAAAGCTAATCCCTAAGAACACTATATTTTGGAATAAAAAATTTCTAGCCAAGGCGAAATTCAGCCCCAAAATGGGAAACGTCTTTTGCACGTTCATGGTGAACAAACAGACGGTGCCAAGTTCCCTCCGCATCAATGCACCAACAAAATTTCAAATTACCCGAAAAGGGAGAAGGTTTAAATTATGCTATACACTCAGTCCGTTGGGACCTGGCTGGAAGAAAAAAGTCAGAGCGACGACCGTCGGAAAATCAGAAATAAAGAGTGGAACTTTTCATATCCCATTCCAGGAAATTTTATTACTTGAAAGATGCCAAGTATTGCACCAGAATGTGGCGTTACCTCTTAATTGAAAATAATTCTGAATATGATATTCCATTTGAATTTCTCATATTTCAGTCTTAGAGTAAAGATAGTCAGAAAGTCACCTGCTAGTTGAAAATTTGTCTAAAAGAAAAACAAAACGTGTTGTCGTTAGGAAGAAAAAAACTGTTGAATTAACTTTTTCAGAAAATAGAAAATATTCTAGATAAGAGCAACCCAAACTGGTAAAACGTTTAGCATAGAATAATGTTTCCCTAATTAAATACGAAATTGCAGACATAAGAGTCCTATTTCAAAACTGAGTGCATGAAGTCTAGAGTACATTGAGATGCCGTTTCGGACCATGTGGGGTTTTTTCAAGCCGAAAATGTACGCTCCGCGTCAATTTATGATGGCACTCCAAGTAGATAATCCTGCCCGCAGTAACGCAAAAGGCAATTTGTCTTCAGGACAAGTCCCCACCCTTGTTGAAAACCCGGGATAGGCCGTTTATATGTGATATTTATGACGTTTAAGCAAAATATGCAAAAGGTCATGAGAACTTTGCGGTGCTATGGTGATTACATTGTGTGTTCATGTGCAATGGTGTTTACGTTTTATTTATGTTCATCTTTTGCTTATCGACTTAAGTTTTTTTTTTACCCGTTTTGAACCACTCTCTGTGAGACGTGTTGCTGGAAATTCCCATATGGATTACCATTTTTCATAGATTGTTTTTTAAATTGTAAGACATGATATCCCTCTTTTAAGGCTGCGTACATGCAGGCTAAAACATTAGCGAAACGTCGTTACGATCTGCCTATGCGCACAAACTACCCAAAGTACCCACAGAAAATGAAAGAAGATTCGTAAACTCTCATAATTCTCGTATATATCATCTCAACCCGTCGGATACGTATTGCCATACCGTCTTTCATTAATTGATCGCTTTTTTTAAATGAATTGAGAAACTGCAGACATGATATCACTATTTCAAGGCTGGGTATGTTCACATAGTCCGTTTATATAGTCCTAGCATACATGCCCTCGAGCCAGCCTCTGTCCCCGTGAAAAAAAAAAAAAACATTACACACTCGCCCATGAGATATCCTTTCATAGACCTTTGACAATATGTGCTCTCCATCCCCAGACCCTGGCGCCAACCACTTGCCATTCGTCAAATTTATCGTTTGTCCTCAAAATATGCAACTTCTGACCTGTTTTTCCCTTTGAACACTATTGAAAGATACAAAAATCCTTCGTTCCAATGCTCACAATTCTTCAAATACCCTAGAGCCTCCGGGATTTTTACGTTTACGGACGCTACCCCAGACCCCAATAGAAAACCTGCTGGACCTGTCGAATATAACCAAAGCAGCACGTAGACTCCTGCGGGGGGGGGGGGGGCGATTCAATCATCCATACCCGTCAGTTAGTGTCAATTTGTCTAGGATCTTCTTTTATAATGAGAATAAGTTTTGAACAAAAACATGTCTGTTAATGTGTTTATTCTGCCTTTGATTAAGCGTTTCATTTCATTCCCGATTCTACTCGCTGCATCGTCCCTTGCTTATACATATACCTGATATACCTGTAGCAGTCATTTCGTGACTCACTGCCTGCTCATGCTTACATTAATTACACATTCCATCGGGTTGTCTCATAGACACGTTCCCTTTTGGGCCTACACGTAATGTGTACGTTAAGTTTCTAACCACACACAGCCCTCGAGAGAAAGCCATAAAAAAGAGCTAATATATTTTGCCTCAGATAAAGTATATATTACCACGGCATCTTTAAAAGTGATTACTTTTACATATCACCATCATCAAATGGCAAGAAAATATTCACTCCATACTCTGTCGTCGATTAAGACCTGACAAATTCTGTAACAACCCTGAATGTGTGATTTGATTCTCTTTTTCAACAAAATAGTGAGGAATCCAGATCCAAGTGAAAAGTACACAACACTTAATTTGAACTACGTAAGTTGTCTGTGCCGAAGAAATGAGGGTGGGGCGCTGAGGATGGAAGATATTAGGACGTTTAAAGTAGAACATTTAGGCGTGGATGTGAATTCCTTAAACAGTCCCCTGTGGCTATTAGCAAATATTTGATTGAGCCTGGTCTTAATTGCATTGGGTTAGAGTTATGAAATTGCGTTGGGTTATCGTAACACTGTTATATATGGTAAAATATTCTCCACACATTTTTTAAGTTTAAATTTAATGTTTCTTTAACATAAAATACCATCCTGTCCCTGATGATCCGATATAAGCTTAGCAATATGAAATACAACATATTACCAAACTTTCAAGCAGTTTGGATCAAAATTTATTTGAAAATCCTGTAAAATTCTGTTCCTCTACTGTAATGCACAAACGTTAGTAATAAAGGTGTTGGCTAGGTTCTATCTCAGTATGTACGTTTGTACGTTAGGCTACAGCAAAAGTGCCAAGTCGCTCTGAACGAAAGTATCTTGAGGGAGGAAATCTTCGAATTGCATATGTCATGTATAAGTTTTCTTCATACTTGACCGATTAAGATATTTTTTGATACTTTCCATGTTCGATCTTGCTTTCACGAACACTGAGGTGATAGTAGCTACAGTACAAAGGGTACACAGACGACAATACAATGTGAGATCCAGTTTGTGACTGAAACCTCTTTCTTCAGGGAGTCTAACACTTTAACAACATTATTGCAGTTGGCATCAACAGGAAGGTCGTCTTTGGAATAAAGGTTAGTCACACATTCGCTCCGACCATGCTGCTTCGGTTTAGGGCTGTCACATTCACGTTCCGTGTTCACTGTGTGTTAGCTTGACGCGATTCCATAAGTACGTATATATGTAGTATGTACTTACAACGAAGCTAAGCAACGTTAACAGAACAGCCGGACACACGTGCAAGTTTGAATTGGCAGCTGACGAAGATTGCGCAGAAACAAAATGTATTGTAGATGGGCTCCACGCTGCAGGTGAAAGCCTTATTTAGCTATTTTTCTCGCTATATCACTAAGGTTCTTTTTTTTTTGCGAGAATTACAGAAAATGTTACTTTTTTACCAACACACGTTCTTTAACTAGCAGTAACAAGATGAAACCATTGTTATGATTTATACTTCCTTTTGTTGTTTTCATGACTTTAATATTGCAGCAAGGACGACCATCATATCGGCCTTACAGCTGTTGATCTGGGTAGTTGTATTGTATTTCGGAATATTCCATGTTCGTTCTCTCGTTTTGTTCTTGCTTTACTTCTTAATTATATTGTGACTTATTTTAATGTCCCATTGTGGCCAACTGTTTTTACTAAAATATTAATTTGCTTTTAATGTGCAGTGCAGGGTGCACAGCTCTTGTGTACACAATTTGAAGCAGGTGGCTTGAAATTTTCCATAGCCCCAACCACAAACTTTTCCAATTACATACTTCTGAAAATAGCGTTTGCATACTGCTGAAAGTGGTGTACATGTGATTGGCCAATGAATCACAAGACGTTGTGTGAAGGTGAGAATATGTTTGATGTCGCTGTCCTGTCTGATTGATTACCTGAGCGAGCGGCTATCAACTTCGGTTTAATCATGCGACCTTACTTTTTGCTAGGTATTATTCCTTTATCGGGTATACCTGGTATTTTCGGTCTACGTGTTAGCTGTTAATTTTGAAACCGTCGGTACGGTTATGAATGACATGCCCAGGCATATCAGATATATTGATCCAGCTTATTACAACATTTTCACTGTTTGACCATTGTTGACCTTATATAACCTTTGACCTACACCAAAATCACTAAGGATCTCGTGCTTAAGGTGATTCAACTACATACCACACACGAGAATTGTCCAAGCTTACCTTCTTGAGATATCTGGTTTACAAGGTTTTAACAACTTTACACCTGCTGACCCCGAATGACCGTTGACCTCCACCAAAATTGATAGGGTTCATGTACTTAATGTGGTACACTTATGTAGTAAATAAAATACATGTCCAAGCTTTCCATTCTTGAAATGTCGTGTTTACAAGGTAGGAGTCACAGAAACACTTAGAAGCACACACATACACACACACGTACACACACACACTGCGGCATGATTACAGAGGTTACGATTTCGTCGAAAAAGTCAAGGTTGACAGACTCTGTGTTATACTGTGGGTGTATTTTCATCTTTTCGAAAGCTACTACAGAGGCTGCTCCGCAGGCGAATATTCATTAGAAAAACTTTGCAACCACTGTACAATAAAAGCATGAATATTCTCATGATAAGAGTTAATAGGTAAGACATCAGTACAGTGCTAGAATTTACAACGTTACCAGAAATCACGTTGCTCACGGTTTGTTTTTATCTAATTAGTTCATCCATTTCATGCTGTTTTGAACCCATATAGTCATGAAAACATTGACACTTGATCCTAACATTGGAAAACGTTTTCAACAATTGCACTTTTGTTCTAAAAGTGGACATGAAACTTTATACTAACAACCTATTATTACAATAATTACTTTGAATTTATGAATTGTCGAGAAAGTTTTCATGTGGATAGTGCTCAGTCTCTCATCTGACACCGGGTAACTTAAGTTCTTTATCTAACTTAGTGCTCGTTCTCTGGACCATCGCAAGTTGTAGGTTTTAACATTTTTGATAAACGTCTTGAGCGGCTTCGAAGAAATTCTTAGAGGCATAGACGTTTGATTAAACAAAGACCTCAGACAAAAATAACCGTTACCGTAGCAGTAGCTTTTTTTGTAGAATGCGATACCTTTTAAAGTTCACATGGGTAACGGATTCTCTATTACAAATTGATAAAAATCACATGGAATCTGACATTTTCTTGCCATATCACTTTTTTTCTCCTCATGCTTATTTGTTCAACTAGTTCAGCTAATTAAGTCTCTTAGTTTGAAGCTTCCTCAACTTTTATAAACGGCTTCTCCAATTTGATTTCAGTCAAGGCTACCCAAACTTTGATATTTGAGGATGCTTTAAGCACGGAATCAACAGCTTTCAATATACTTTCTGACTCATCAGAGCTATTAACTCCATCTACCAGTGCAAGGCAAAGAGTTTTCAAGACATTGTTTAATTTTTCACCCTGAATATCATGTAATATTTTCGTAGTGCATCTAGGAACGATCCCTCTCTCACATCAAAATATAAGATACCTGATTGAATATTTCCTTTTAGCCATTCATATAGGATCAACTGAAATGAAATTGGAGGTCCATCGACTTGGTTACCGATCAGTTGGACCCTTTCATGTTTGTCCCAAAAGGCGTTGTCCAACAGTTCGGGATATGTAAACTTATTCTTGCCTTTCGTTTCAAAGCTTACATAGAAGATACAATTTTCTGCAACTTTATAGAGACCCGATAGCAGTATTTCTGCATAATACTTTTTCAGGGATTGTTCCACTTCTGGTTCCACGAAGTCTGAAGTAGACATTCCAAGCACCTCATTTTCCTGTGTATCTGTGGACCCGCTCGTCATCCTCTGAGTTTCCTCGTTTTGTTTTTTACACTCAGATCCATTACCTGATTGGGAAGAGCTCTTGAATCAAGTGATAGTGTTTCTTAGTGTTAATGATTTCTAAATATTATGAAACGTGATGTTACTGTGATGATTACTGCATTTTGGCAATGAAACACTTTGCACTTATACGCCAGCTAATTATATTAAACTAATCTGCAAATCAAGAAACAGTTATCCTTAAAGCATAAATACGTCATTGCCGCATGATTTACAAAAATAAGCACATATCCAAATATACTTTACCTCTAAATCTTGAAACACAGTGCAGCGCAAAAATCCCTTTATTTAATGTAATCTGCACTTCGTTCCCTGTGATATTGACACTCATGTACCCTAGATAATGACAAAGGAAAGGCGCGGTTACATTCATGAGGAATTTTGTATTGATGGATATGATAAAGGGCAAAACAAGTTGGACAACCTAGGAAGGATAAATTTCCCTTCACATAAAATATTTACATAATTATGATAAAGGAGTCATTCATCTTTCACTTAAGTTATTTTTTTACAAAATACAAAACAAAAATATAAAGTATGTAGTTAAAAAACAAATAATGAAACGCTGAGCATTAAATCGTAAGTTAATTTCGGTAAAACAAAGAAAATTCTGATACTAGTTGCCTTCTCTTTGCAAGGAAACGGTAGTATTTTTTATATTTGATATTTGATAAGAATAACATCAATCGAACTTAACTCAATATAATATACCCTTTTAGCTTGAATTCTTTCACAGCGCTTGTTTTAAGTTATTGTTGTGTAATGTTAAGTATCGTATGTTCATTACAGTTATCCGTAAATTCTAGTACGGGTTAGCTGTCTATTCTGTTTTAGTGACAACCCAGAGAGTGTAAATCAGTTGAATTAGAATTTCTGTATCCTGAATAGCCACAATATTCTCTTACAAAGAGTACCACCATTCTTCTTTTATTCTACTCTCTTTCTTGTCTGTGACGAGTGGATACGTTTCTCCATATTTCTTGCTTGATATAGCTCATAAAATAATGTTTAATTTATATTAGCAAGTCAAATTGACAAATAAGTAGGGCCTTTACATAGTCCAAAGAGAAAAAAAAATGTTCATCTCGTTTTTTTTTCTTTTAATCTCCATTAACCTATAACTACCAGAGCTCTGTCCCACTCTTTTTCTCTCTCTCTATATATTCCATGCCTTAACGGTCTCAACTTGTCATATTCAACATCAATGTTCTTCAAAAAAAAAAAAAAAAAAACTTGGTATATTTATCACGTTAGCCGGTACACAATATTTCGGCCTGTAGGGCTTAAGCTTCTATACACTGAATACTCAACAGTAATATGCATAGAGCCATGCCGGACTTGCAAGTGTCGGTTTAGATCACAACTGAACAACTTTGACTATATTTTGAAAATTCGTTAGGTGGGTACCCGTTGACAACAACTACAGATATTACGAATAAAGAAAATGATGTTTCACTAATTTAAAAAAAAAAAAATCTGAAAGAAGCAAACAAGCCAGTTAATATGACGGCAATACTGAAAACAACGTTGTATTGAGAAAGAGAAATAAAATGAATTTAATTTACATACCGACTTCTTCTATTTCTTTATCTGATGAAAAAACAAAACATGAGTATCAAACATAACCAGAGTTTTGGTAATTCAACGCAAATCATTGCCATGATCGGCCGGTAAGGCCTCAACGTCTCAGACTGAATGCACTTATAGTAATGAATATAAGAAGACCATATTTGAGCTCTTTCTCTTGATTATTTATTAAGTGGGCGCTGATGCATGGGAATGACGACTAATGACTATAAAAACTCCCATGGGAAAAAAAGAAAAAATGATGATGCCAAATGGCTTTGGACAATTTCTGCACTTAACAAGCAAGGCAGTTGCTAATAGAATGGTGATATTAAATTAAATCGATTTACACACCGCAAAGAGGTAAAGAAGTCTTTTCGTCTTGCAAAGTATTCTCACTAGGGTCTTTGGATTCGGTTTCGTCAGACAAATCGTCTTTCTTTTCTTTTGGTGGATTTAGAAAAGCAACGTGACAATTAAATGTAATGGTAGTTTCCGTCAAACAAAGGAAGTCATCATCACAATCGTTTTGGCTTTCCAATGAGAAGTTATGATATGGATCATTTGATGACAATAATATCGATGGTTCTTTACTCAATACGATATTCCTTTCGTCTCATGACTTTTTTAAAAGAATTGGTTTATTTATTAAGTTATTGTAATTGAGTTAGCAATATAGTTGATAATTTGTTAGGTGGGCTCCTTTTGAATACAACTAAAAATAGCACGAATAAAGAAAATGATGTTTCACTAATTTAAAACACTTCTGAATGAAGCAAACAAGCCAGTTTATATGGCGGTAATATTGGAAACAACGTTATTGAGAAAGATAAATAAAAATTAATTTAATTTCCATACCAACTTCTATTTTTTCATCTGATGAAAAAAAAAAAAAAAAACATGAGTATCAAACATGAGCAGAGTTTTGGTAATTCAACGCAAATCATTGCTATGATCGGCCGGTAAGGCCTCAACGTCTCAGACTGAATGTACTTATAGTAATGAATGTAAGAAGACCATATTTGACCTTTTTTTGTTGGATAATTTTTAAGTGGATGCTGATGAATGGGACTGACAACTCGTGACTATTCCTACCCCTTTTTGAAAAAAAAAAATACATGATGATGCTCAGTTGCCTTTGGACAATTCCTCAACGGGAAACAAACTCATAATAAATGGTTATAAAATTTAATCGATTCACACACCGCTAGGAGATAACGAAGTCGTTCCTTCTCGAAAAAAATCCAATCAGAGTCTTTGGATTCGGTGTTTGCAGACGAATCATCTTCCCTTCCTTCGGTTGATTAAGGACGATATTAGGAATGTTGCTTACCTCAATACAATATCTATTTTATGTTATGAGGAAGACCTTTCATATGGCTAAATTTAACCAGATTTAACTTGAAGATTTGCCAGTCCATTTATGCAAATGAAGTGCTATAAGGTCATATCGAGGCAGATATAACTTTGTGAAATGCCACCCCAAAGTATAGAAACAAAGTATCATATGGCCATATCAAGCAAGATATGACTTGATGAAATACATGCCATATGATATAAGTAAATAAAATGTGCAACCAAGATATAACTTGATGGAATGTGGGACCAGATATGCAAATAAAATTTTACATTTTCCATATGATATCAAGCCACTTGCATGAGTATTATTTTACGAGTTAGCTTTGCTTCTTACCTCCGATAAATAAAAGTAATATCGTTATTTTCAAAATCATTGTTGAACGTCAATTTGCAGGCAAGGTGCACCGTTTGTCAATCTGAAATTTAGAGAAATAGAGCGTTTATAATGCACTTGCATGGTACAAAAAATAATTGTAATCGTTAGTAAACCTTTTTGACCCATTAATAAACATGTGCAAGACTTTCCTCAAGAAATTATACAGAAATCTGCGAAATTGGAAAAAAAAACAGTTTGTCATTATTTGATATCCACTGACTAAACAACAAATGCAGTGCTTTTTAATGATGTCAATGAAAATAAAATATCAACAAAATATTGACAGCTTAATTAAAAATATTGTCCCACCCACACATTAATTCAATCCATTCATTCATCGCCTTAACATTGGTTACATTTTAATTACATACACACAGACTGACAATAACAGAATACATCGTAATCTCAAGTTAAATGTGAAAGAAAGTGAATTATAGCAGAGAGGTGTGATATTAATTCTACAACAGGCAGATTAAAGAATTTCACTTTCAGATCATTAAATTGCGCGTTGCATTCTCATCACCTTTCATTTATGCATATGTGAATACAATCAAGATGACGTCCACTGCAGCAGTAGTTTACGCTCCCATTTGTCTGCTTATTGCCCTTATTTCAGGAGGTAAGATCTGTTCGTACTTTTTAACATAGACGACGCGAATATACTGTAATAGAATTTTTTTCTTTTTGTCGATAGAGTACAGTCATTGTGTTTGTGCTATGTCAACCTGTAATAGAAGAAATGGTGACACGAATACGATAACCGACTGCGATGGAGTCACCAATACATCAGTTTGCCTTGTGTGTGCAACTAATGTGACCGAACACGTTAAATGGATTTCCGGAAGCACACTTATAGCTTAAACCAATTTTACCTTCGGTGTTATAGGAGGGATAAAGGTAAACAAATGCCACGATAGTCGATCTTCCCTTCTTCTGGAAGAATGTAATACGGGAACAAATAACACTATATCATGTAAATGGAAGGAGAAAATTCTGACCACGTTTAACGTATTTTGTAATCAGCAAGGTAAGTGATACATTTTCCTAGGATACCAATGACGCTAGCTCAGTCACCATAATTTGTACTTTATCTGCCTGGTTTGCAGCAGTTTCTACAGCAATGCGAAATCAATGTAATAGAACTGGATGTTATTGCGTAGTAAACCAAGAACTGCCTAACTGTAAAACCATATTTTATAAAAGAGCATCTGACGTATGAGTAACAACACTGCTAATTATTCCAGGAGTGGTAGCTGTTCCCAGTGGTGCTGTGCTCATTCAGAACTGCAACTTGACAGTTGAGAAAAGTTGTGTATAAGGCTTGAGTGTTTCGTTAATAATATTTGACCCCGGTGAATTTAGAATGCTTACGTTTAAGACAGATTGCTTACGATAAATATATTGAAAGACAAAAATACAGAGAAGAAGTAAATAAAACGATCAAATGTTTCGTTTTCAATAGTAATAACTCCTGAGATAGTACCGGGATCCATTCCAGTAGCAACATATGAACTGTATTTGGAAAGCACAAATATCTCTCCTTCACTTGTGAAGAAAAGAATGACCGCAGGCAATGTTGTAATTAAACAAAGATATGCCAATAAGCTGAATTATTCATTAATCAAATTAATCTTTTATAATATTTGTTAATATTTCTAATGAATCGATTTGAAAACAAAATAAACTGATAACAAATACGGTAAGCAAAAGTTTCTTTCTTTAATTTGCTAGTTATTGTTTGTTTAGCTGTCTTACAACCAGGAATATTGGCGGCTGTCCTCCTTTTAATGTATCTTAAGAAGGGTGAGTATCGTCGCACAATTCTTAAAAACTATGAAACGCCGTTTGCATGACGCGAGATTAAATACTTAAGAGACCATAGGGGCGGGGGGTTAGAATGCACCAATATGACATAACGAAATAGCTTTAGTCATTGTTAAACCATCCAGTCTCATCAATAAACACCTGCTAAAGCTTCATCTCCTCAAAACATTATGCATGTGATGAGCAACGGAAGATGCATCGTTTGAATTTTGAAAAGTTTGGGTAAACAAATTATTGTTGAGCAACTAATAACTGAGTTTCTATCTGTGAGAAAATTATTCCTTGTAAAGAAGGCTGCTGTCCTTCGTTATTTTGAATAATCTATCAGTCTGCGTCCACAAACATTGGTTTGAATAATATATATGTTTTCTGTGAAACAAACGCCCCGTTTCCCTTTAAAATAATATACTCACAGTATACCATCCGTAAAATCCATATGTACATATGCATAGAGAAAACAAAAACCCTATACACGACGATTCAGTTTAATTTTCGGGCAACAGAGAACCCTTGAACACAACTTGTACAACACTAAGTCAATAAGAAAGTTACAAGTAGACTTTCAAGAAAAGAGGGAAGACACACAAGACGAAAAAAAGCAAAAACTAAAAAGGATTGCAAGCCCCAGTGAACACAGTCTAGGATAACGAGCTCCTGTACACACAAAGTAAAATCAATAAGAGGGAGAGAAAAAAAGACGAGAAAATGAAACAAACGAAATACAAAAGCACAAACAGAGGAAGCTAAATACCGGTTTTGTCTTCTTCCACGGTTTTGATTATAGGAATTGCCCGCA